>BHFT01032762.1:0-37980 GCA_004320025.1 Laticauda laticaudata | reverse complement strand
TAGGTGGTAGATGTGTAGTCCCTTTCTTATGTAGAATAACTCTGGCTGAGGCTTAATGCCGGCCCATTAACAAAGGTGAGGCGCTGAGCTTCTGCTTTCTGAGGGGAGTTCTCCTTCTGAGTTTCTACTTTTCTTTTTGAGGGATATATTCTGCCCATTTTAATATTTTCCTAGGATATGTCATTTTTCTAGGAGGGGTGTGCTAACTTCTTACAAATCTTTAGAATTAATTGAAATAAAGCGTATTGATAAGGAGCCCAAGTGCGCCCAAAATCTATACTTTCTGAAAAAAAACATTGGTCTATGTTCATTATTTAAAATTGTACATTAAAGCAAAAACAAAATGTGTTCAGTAAAAATGCTAAAGAAGTAGAAAAACATTGCTATCTTACCATATCTATCTAATCATTAACAAATTCCTAGTTTTTATTAAAATCACAATTCTCTACAATGTGTGCAGCTAGTCTAATCAATGGAAGGAACCTGATGCCAATGATCACAACTAATTTAGTCTGCATGTCAATATACAATTGTTTCAGATGGGAATTACTTATTTTAAATATGAGAATTGGGTGAAAGGCACTATGGTAGACCAGGGTCATACCATTCTTTCCCCTGTGGAAGGTTTGACTTTTGAATGAATATATCAAAGGCCCAATATTTTCCTAAAATGGGGTGAGAAGGGGCGCTTGTGTGACTCTTACCAGTTTGAATGATTTTTATACTCGACACGCTGTGGATAGAGTCTAGCAGGGTATAACTCCACCTTTGTTTCATGACGTGAGCTGAGTCTGCTATTATAACAAGGTTCACCTCTGCTGAGTAGCCCCAGCTTTTCTGGCAAAGTATCTTGACAGACTAGGATTGTCTCTATGAATATTAAACAATAGAATGAGCATACATTAATTCCGTCCCCCTTCCGTTATGAATACTAGGACTCTACAGGGTGTCGGTTATGGACTCTCGCAACGTGTCTAGGAAAGGGCTTTTCACTTTGGTAGTCTACCAACAAAACCTTTCTCCGTCACGACGTGCTCTAAGAGGTCCAGCATTGGTTCGATCTATCTCTCTCAAGCCTGCATGCCCCAAGGGATGGGAACTCAGTGGTCCTCTAATCCATCTTCCAAGAACCAGTCACTGGAGTACCCTGTCCTATTATCTATTCCTTTTTGCAGATGCAAAGGGAGTCCAGCCAGTTAATGTCGGGACAAATGGGGTGAAGTATGTTTATCTATCTGGTTGTACCCCTGAGCAGAACTTTGAAGCCCATCTCATTTTGCTGAGCTGTTCTGACAGAGAGTGCTGTATAAAAGCGAGCTGTCAGACATCATCAGCTGTTGCTCGTTCCTGTCAGCTGGATCGCAAATTAGAGCGGCTATTGCAGTTACCGCTCAGTTACTTAATGTTAATATTAAGTTATTGCAGTTAACAGTTATTAGTCATTAGTATATATAAAGTGACAGAAGAATCGTGGATGTCATTATTTCGGTTGCCTCACAAACTGGCGACAAGGGTGGATCAATGCATGTGATTAGGCCCACAAGAAACTTCAAGCGATTGGAGCACGCAGTGAAGTTTACCTCAGCCAACTGACCAAAATGTCCTCCACTCTGGCATTCCCATGTTTACCACCCTACAACTGGAGACATTAGTTATTCCTACATTAATCCATTTTGAATGTTTTTTTAGATGCTGCAGACTTTGGCGGGACATATTGAATTCACACGAAAAAAATTTCTTATTTTCCTAAGTATTCTGTGAGCAGCGTCTTCGTGACACTGCCACCGCTTCCATTGGGCACCACAATTAGTTAAAGAAGGTTTTCCTGGGAAGGCCTCCAAGAATTCGGATATGTTAATCATTATGCCCCTCAATACCGGATCTCATAATTGCTAGGCAGCACGCTTATTTCAGCAATGGGCCACATTGTCTGATTGGGAGTCGACATCAGTATGTATATGCGCTGCTCTCTGAACGGCTCATTTCTCACAATATTTGCGGGTTTTAAGTGACTTGATACATGATGCTGATCAATTAGTATGGGAGTGAGAGACCTAGATTCCAAAGCGGTCTGTTAGCAAAAAGGTAACCGTCCACTTTAAAAATGGCAATTTGAAAGAGGGCTTCAAGCCGTTGAGATGTCCAACCTCTCTGCGGCTGAGATCAAGCGCACGAAGTTTACCAATCCAGTGGCTAAACCCAAATTCTCCTGTTCATTTTGAAGAGTTTTGCCCCTGATGAATTTTTAGTTTATTATGTTGCGAAGAATGTTAATCGCTCTTCTCCAATCTCTGTCCACAACTGCAGCTATAAAAGAGGCTTGTAACCCTCAGGGAACAAACCTACAACAGTTCCTACCAGTGCAGGTCATTTGCTTTTAAGTTGGGTGGTAATTCATTTAACCTTTCTGCTTGGTTCAGAATTATGTTATTTGTTTGAATTGCCTAGTGAAAGGGATATATTTGGCTGGGGACTGCTTTAAATCCTGCGCGACAAGAGAAACTTACCACAATCACAGCCTCAGCCACCCAACTAAGGTTCAAAAAACAAAGGATGAATGTTTTTATACTATGACTAATGCACTTTCCACGACTCTCTCAACAATTTCCACAACAGCTTACATTAATAAACTTCATTATAACCATCTTGTTAGAAGCGTAAAGATCTGCTCCAATGGGAGATTGATAAACTCCGGTTTAATTCTCTGTCCATACTGTCCTGGGGCATTTAAAGAGGACTGATTCCATCATCAAAGAAATGGCTTCAAATCTTTGTAACCTCTCTCTCGATTAAGTAACCAGGGGTGTAAATCATACCCAGTCATAGGAACAGGCAAGTTTGCAAGTAAATTTTCAGGCACTCAAGTGTAGGACAATTTACCCCTTACTTATTGTAAAATAGGCACCTACCTAGTTTAATGGAGTTTAGGACTTGCGTATTGATTGCTTTAGGGCTTTTAAAATGACAGGTATACATTGCACTCAAAACCAAGTATATTGAGGCACTGTTAGCTGAAATTTAAAGATATTTTCAATGACGGTTCAGTTAGGCCATATATGTAGCACCACCCAATTCTTTCTGTGTTAAACCCTTTTGTAGTAACTCCTATCAGCATTTTGAAGCCCAAAGTTGTCCCTTTCTGCATTAAAACCAAAAGTGGCATGCAGAAATTGATAATAAGTTATCTCCCAAGGGGGTCCTGGATCTCTATGCGTTTATGCCACTAATGGGCAAAACCCCTATAGTGACCTCTTCTTTTAACATGATCGGCTCTATCAGATTATGCGCAGACTATAACATGCACAATTAAATAAGGCTTTTGCACAACTAATCTTTCCTGTGGCCTGTAATTCAACGTCTCCTCCAATTCAATGGGAAAAGGGCACCATATTTGCTTAACTTGTTACATGGCCCAAAGCATATCAAACAGCTGCTGTCACTGATAACAAACTTCTTTCTGGCCCAATACCATTGTATCCACATAGCAGGGAGCAATTTAAGTGTAAACGCTTGTAGTTTGTGTTGATATCTGTGGCTCCTGCATTTTCCAATGCCTTTATGGAATGAATCGCTTGCAAGGTATCCTGCATTTATACCATCCTTGACAATGTCATCATTTCGGCACAAAACAGCAAAGACCTCCTGCAACGGCTTTAGACAAAGTTACCTCTACTTGCTTCCAAAGCGCATGGACTCAAACTTAAAAAGAGATAAATGCAAATTTGGTGTTTCTCCAAGTGACTTCCTGGTTACTCACTGATTGCTCAGGGATTCACCCTACAAACCTCTAAGGTTACAGCCATTAAAAAAAGCACCATGTTCCTTAGCAACAAAAAAGGAGCTGCAGGCCTTTTATGGTCTCCTTCAATTTCTATGCCTCATTCCTTCCACACAAGCGTTCTATGTGCATGACCACTTCACAGATTATTAGACTCCCCAAGCTCATTATGGTCTAATGGGGCAAATCCACAACAAGATTCTTTGATGCTATCAAAAGGATGTTTTCTTCTGACAGTGTCTTGATGCAATTTGATAACCCAATTGCCTGATCCTATGTTTGCGATTTGCATCTCCTTATGTATAGGTTTCTGTCTTAGCTCATATTGCCTAGCAGAGTTGATCAGTGGGATAGTCCCCTACAGCTTATTTTCCTAGACTATTTGTCAAGCAACTAGATTTAGAATATTACTCGCAAATGTGAATAAGAGGCTTTGGCAAGCCATTTGCCTCTGTTAAACGTCATTCCACACCAATTCTTCTCCCCACTGCCATTTAAATAATGGACCACAAGCCTCTCCTGGGCTATCCTGTCTGCAGCGACTGACATAAGTTCCCCCTATTTTTGTCCCCTAGGATGACCCACTATTTGCATTATTCTTGGCCGCTTTACTCCTATTACCTTGCAATACAGGGGCCTGGCATAGCACCTTGACATGTGGATGCATTGAGCCATGCCCCTTTGCCTGAAAAAACCTTCATGTATCCCTTGCCACCTTCCTCATCATTACTACTAATTGATCAATCATTCAATTTACCTATTATTTGCGCCGCAGATTCACGTATTATAACCTCTTCTCTAAATGATCTTATTCTTCTTGCAGAGTATTAGACTGAGTGATAAGGGTGTGGCCCACGTTAACAGGCTGTAGATGTCCACATTTTTATGCCATTTAGAGAGCACAAGCAGCAATTGAACTGTCACCCAACAGAGAGCTGCCTACTTGTGGTGGAGGTTAGAGTAGTTAGTTATCCCAATATCTGAGACCTAAGATTTTAAACAGCGTTTTGCTCCCACTAAGGGCCATCCAGGAATAGCCCGCTACTATGGAAGCTTTAGCTCAGAGCTATGTATTGGTGGTCCTGCGCATAGATATCCACCTACAAGAGTCTATGAGTGTGTGGTGACATGCCAAAAACATCTTAGTAGCAGGCCACCTTTGCAAGCTTCTTTGCCTATTTCTTCTGGTGTATCCACATTGGGAATCTGGCTAAGTCTCCCATATTGAACCTGGCTGGGGCCGTTCCAGATTCACACCTTCTGTATCATTGTGTACTCGATATTTATGAAGTGCGGATAAGAGGTTGCTATCCATCATTTGCAGTCGTTGCTCACATCTGAGATGATTATCAAGGTGTTAGATCACCTTTTTGCAAAACCCATGGTTTCCGATATCCTAGTGTCAAATTATACCGCGCCACAGTTTTATCCATGGCGAACTTTGTATTTGTTATTCTTGGTTCACACGGCGGCACTAAGCCCACGCCCTGTTGCCCCTTATCACCTGGCGTCTTATATGTTCCAATTCAGATTGGGAGCTGTGAGGGCCGCCAAAACCGAAGTGCTGTATGGTGGCAATTAGAAGGGTGCCAGTTACTGGCTTCTAAGTTGGCAAAGTACCTGCTAATGTACTATAGTTGGCTATATAAGTACCTGCAAAGTTAGCGATTTCACTCCCCAGCACATTGTTACAATCATTCCCCAGCCAGAGTTATTCAAATGGGCTGAAAGCTGAATGAACCATATGGATTAGGACTCACCCCAGTATGCCAAATATTCCCTTAAATTCTTTTAGGGGCATTCAGGTTTTCCAAGTTCGGGGATTTTGGTGGTTTATGCATGGGGAATTTTGTCCAGGTAATCCATTTGTGGCTGCCACGGGGAAAATAAGAGCAATTACTGGCCCAAAATTTTAGTTAAAAAAGTCTGTTGGATAGCAAGTTGGCGCCGACATGTAGACTATTATTGGGGTTGGGCTGAGTTCTCAGAGGATCCATCTGATAGCAAAGCTGGCCAGCGCACAGCACAACAAAACTTGCGACATAACCAAGGCACAAGACAACTGGCAGTGAGCTGCCACAGGAAGATAACCTACTTTAGAAGTTCCTTCCATCTGAGTCCGAGTCAGCTAATGAGAAGTGTCAGCGATGTCTCATAGTTCATCTGCTAGCCCTGCCAAGCGCAACGTTCTCTGATGATGGCAAGCCAAATTGGTTAGCGTCCAGCCGGATCTAGGCAATGCCCCCATCTATCTGAATGACTACACATGCACCTGACTGGTGGGAAAGGGCGTGTTATGTTCGGCTATCTGCAGCAGGAACAAATGGAGTCCATCTCATTGGCTGAGCTGTCTGACAGAAAAGCGTATAAAAAGTGAGCAGTCAGACCGCCAGTCAGCTTGTTGCTTGTTCCCTGTTCAGCCGACTCGCAAATAGAGCTGCAATATTGCAGTTTACTCTGTTGCAATTAATATTACAGTTAGGGCAAATTCACAGTATTAATCGAGAGTAATAAATTGACTTAGGCATAATCGTGGACACCATTTGTGCCCGCCCCCATCACAAAAGTAATCCATGTAGCACTCCACAAATTATCTTCGATCGGAGCCAGCCGTGGCCAATAGCTGCCAAAGTCACTGTGCTCCGGGTAGAGGTGGTGCAGTCATTCTTGCGGCAGCGGCAAGCCAAGAGTTTTCATATGCAGTAGGAATGCATGCTCTTGATCCACCTACTCAACATGGGAGATGAAGGGCTTAGATCCCAAGGAGACAGGTTGAAAAGACACAAACATTGACTCAGTTTTGTGAAAAGGTGCCCAGCTTCATTTATAATAAATCCTGAGTGCCCTTTTCACATCTAATTGTGTGTCACTGCATTCCAATACATGTTGCTTATGGGGACAAAAGTCAGGAGGAACATTCTTGAGCCCTGTGAAAACCAAGAGTTAAATTTTTTGGTACAAATGAAGGTCCAGGATGCAAAACCACCTGTTTGTCATAAAACATTTACACAAATCTGGCCTTACCAAGGGCAGCTAATTCAGACCACCCTCCTGGCTGACATAATAGCCACCAAGAGGATACCTTCAGAGTAAATATGGGAGTCCTACCATTCGTTAAAGGCTCAAAAAGAGGGCCTGAGAGAGCTTGGGAGAACCTTAGGCCAAGTCCTAAGGGATACCTATGCACAATGGGTGGGTCAACAGATTTGAGGCTTCCCTCAGAAATCGGTGATCAAAGGGGTGGTGGATAGGGGTGTGTACCTTCCCATGAAATTACCAAAGCTAAGACCACCACCTGCCTGTGGAGGGTGTTAGTATGAGGCCCTTGGTCCAACCCATCTGGAGAAACTGAAGGATCTCCAGCAACAGATGCTGAAGAGGGGGTTCTTGGCTATCTCGAGCACCAGTCACTGGAATTTTCCTCCAGGTGGCATCATAAAGTCAGGTTGAGTAGACTTTTACATGAAGCCTGTATTGTGTTAATTACACTATCTAAAAGGTTGGCCTACCTATAACAAAACTTACAACTCAACACGGAAGATAGAGAAGACAACTAGACCTTGGGAAAGTATCCAAATGAACAAGAAAGAGATCCCTCTGAAAACATAGGAAGAGATACTAGAAGGAGACCTATTAGTTTAATACAAAAGGAACACTATTCTGAACAGACACATTCACCAGGTCCACAAAACCCAGTGGTCTCTGGGACAATGATGGCCAAGCAGAATCAGCTCCGGCCTTTTCCTCCAACATCTTCTGGATGATCTGCCTGGGATGATTGGAAGGGGGGAGGCATAGAGGAGACCTGGGGCTAATCTTGCTCTGAAGTAGCATTGCGTCTTCCCTCCCACTCCCTGGGTTTGTCGAATCCTGCGAGAAAAACCCATTTATCTGTGCATTCGCGGGGATAGTGCAAAGAGGCCCACCTCTGGAGTTCCAATAAATGTGGGACAATTCTATGAATCAGGGAGTGATGGAGGTTCTCCATTCCGATGAGTGTCGACTTGAGATCGACTCAACTCATTCTGCTTTTGTATTGACACCCCAAAATAGGTTCCACCCTGGAGAGACAGGAAGGTTCCTCTTGCCCATCTCCCCAGATTAGTTGCCGCGTCTTCTCATTCAAAAATCTCCTGGATCGGGTCCCTCCTTAGTCCTGTTGACATGAGCCTTGGCTGCTTACTATTGCCTATCATGGACTAGCACATAGGAACCCTGGACACTAGAGTTCCGGAAACTTCTCAAGGGTAAGAAAAAATATTAGCCATGAGCTCCAGTGATATTGATGGGAAGAGAGACCTGTCTGAAGATGGCCAGTGTGCTTTTGGTGCCATCCAGCCCTGGGCATGTGTCCTCCGTCCGGCTTGAGAAGTCCGTGTCACTAACAATTCCATCTCTCACCAGTAAAGGATTATGACCCCTTTGTTGATGGCCTGGGACTGCCACTCATTCAAAAGGACCGTTAATAGGCACCTGTGCAGGAAAGGCAACACCCTATGGACAGAATGGAACCTGATTCCCCTTCTCTTTGGACAGGGTGAGAGGAACGTACTGTATAGTGCATGCATGTAGGTAGTGCCCGTGCACAACTTCGATGCAGGAAGATCATCTTCCCAAGCAACTGGGACAGGAGGGAGAGTGGAAGTACGGATGTGACTTAGTTTTCTAATCTGTTGATCATCTCTTTGATTGCTGTCCTGTCAGTCCTGTGGAAAGGAAAGACTTCACAGCTGACTGTTGGCTCAAGTTTGATGATCCCCGAGGTTTTCGGTGCAACAGTCGCTGGACATTGGAGAAAAATGGCTTCTAATTCAGGTTGATGAAAGAAAACCATGTTTCCTGCCCATAACCTACCTGCATCGATGCATTTTGAATAGATCTCGTTCCGTCCGTCCTTGGACGGAGGTAGACTTGAATCAGATATCTCGTGTCATCCAGGTAGCATTGGATCCTCACCATTAAGGCTCAGAGGAGCGTTGCTGCCAATGCTGCCAGGACCTTAGTTAAAATACCTTTCGGTCGGCTGCCAATGAAAGGACCAAATGATAGGCCCAGTAATTAGGTAGTCTATCTGCAATAGAAAAAACTAAGATAACTGGCCAAGGGCGAGCCAAATTGGATATGGACGGTAAGCCTCCATGAGATCCTATGGAGTAGAGGGAATCAGCCCTCTCTGGACGGCTTGTAAAGAACAGAATGTAGGGTCTGCATCTTAATATGCCTTTTGTTATGGGATTGAATTTTTCAGGGTATCTTGAGATTGAGGATTGCTCTCCACCTTCCCGAGGCTTTCGGTGTAACAAGAGGCAGGTTAGTAGAGTCTTCGACCCCCGCTGATCCCATGTCGAACTCTTTGTTATGCCCTGATGTCCATCAAAGGTGATGGATAGTTGAGTCCATCAGGCCCATTTAGATGTGTCATTCATACGCAAGGTAGGTTCAGGTGACAAAAAACAGATGGAGGGGGATTAAAATCAAGTGGAGAAACCCAATGTATATTTACTAGATGACCCAGTGTCCGTAGTTGCTTACCTCCCATCTGTGTTTTTAAAAAGCCAATTTAACCTCCCATGGGAAGGGAGTAGAGATGCAGTTACTTAGAGCTCTCTGAAATGAATGACCTCCTCCCCCTCGAAAGGTTCCTCTTTACCTTATGAATTGTTGCTTGTTTGGTGTTTCGGCAGGTCCTGGCGTCTCGTTCCTGTATGAGGGTGATATGTGTCTGGTGCGACTGAAGCGAGGGTATTTAATTTTGTTGACTGGCTGAAGGTTTGTCGTTCTGGTTGTATGTGGCGCCATCAAAAAATCTGACCCCTTGGAGAAGTAGGCGCACCCTTTTCTCTTCTGCCTCGTGTTTGTCCACCACATATGGCTCTAAGCTGCTCCAAAGAGGTTTTCTTCCTGAGCAAGGGGTTCCGCTGCCAACTTCTCTACTTACGCTTCGGGAGTCGGTCTGCAGTTGCATATCCACAGCAGGCACCTGGCCGACAACAGAAGGGGCCATTGCCTTTGTGAGTGAATTTGCGTTGGAGCTTAAAGTGCATCGGCGGTGAACTCAGCTGCCGCTATTATTTTGTTGAGGTCCTGCGTGCGGACCTGACATCAGCAATGGGAACTCCGTCGGAAGTTGACTCAACCAGTTTAATAGATAGGCCCATGTTGGAAGCTTTCATGGTCCAAGCGCAGCCTGGGTGTGTGCTGCTTCAGAGTTTGTTCTGATTTTTTGTTCCTCCAGTTGCTATAAACATCCTCCTGGTTTTCCATAGGGGTCGCCTGCAGGAAGTGAAGGTGGCTACCACCAGGGAATCTACTGCTGGGCGAAAGCTATATTGCATTTACCAAGGCGGGCCTACATTGTTAAAGAACCTCTATGTCCTGGGAAGAAGGGCGAGGCTCTGATAGAGGTTTCTCACACTGGTCTTTAATTACTAATCAAGAATCTCAACAAAGGAGATGCGAGAGACACTCTATTTCAGACCCCAATTTGAGAGAATAGTACATATACTCCCTGGCTTGAAGGTGCCAGGCCTGTGGTTCTGGATGCGCACCTCTTGCTGGCTTAACTGGGCTGTAACCAGAGCTTTCTGCTAGTAAGGGCCAAAAACAAGAAGGGCTTAAAAGACTTGCAGTTGTGGATGCGTTGTTCTTGGTTTGGTTTCCTCTTCCTCGCGGAGAGTTAAAGAGCGTCTTTTAATTTTCCCCCTCATTCCCTCTGCAGGAATCTACCCTGTTCAGAGTGGTAAGAGTTCCCCCTGTCCATCCTGTCCCTCCGAGCTATAAAAATGTATGAGGTGGCGTCAAACATGGATTCTCGAAGTGGGAACCTCCTCCATAGGGGAGGGCTTTTAACCCTGAAAGAAGGCAAGAAAGAATATCGGGTATGCCTTTCTCACCCAGGCGGAAGTGTTTTAGAACCTCTCTAGCAAATGCCCTGTTTCTGACTGCACCCATTAATAACTTACTCCTGGATGTTTGGCGGCTTGATTCTCCCGGGTAGGAACTATCATTTGGGGCCCGTCACATAATGGTATAAGGTTAGCTGGCTCTTTAAACCTGTAAACCCCAGGGCCAAAGTCCTGCTGAGTATGTTAGGTGTAGCTGTGGTCCAAATTAGTGGCCTGTAGATTAGGCCTGTGACAAACTCATGTTCCTGGGGGAAGGTTTCATCCTGCTTTCAGGTGTACCAGCGTGGTCTGAGATGGCTAGCCTAGACTTTCCATCTGCCCTCTCTGTGGCCTGCCAGTGCTTTGTTCTTGTTAATTGTTGAGCCATTGTTGTGTTAATTGTTTCTCTGCAAGTCATGTCTTCTCTTTTCTGCCTAAGTTCAGACTTGGAGGCCTTTTGGGAGCTTGAACGGGCCCCTGGCCTTGATCTTTTCGCAGCCTCCCTGTCTTTGAGCTGAATGGACTGTGCGTCTAGTCTTTCTTTTCAAACCCTTTTGTGCGCTCTGAGAAGGGTCTGAATGCTCTGTCATGCCTGAAGGTCTCTGTCTGGGCCCAAATCTAATTCCCATTTGACTCAAAGATGAAACACCTGAGGCTGCTTTCAACTCCTCCTTTTATGGTGTTTTTCCAGGCCAGCGAGACAGATAGGATCACTGCCTTTAGGGATCACTTAAAAATTATGGTGCCTGGAGGAACTTGATACAAAAATGGCCACCAGCCATTAGGTGAGGCGGCCCTTATGCCATTTGATGCTCCCTGTTGCATGCGTTTGGAATCCCTGGCTTCGTGCTGTGGCTTTGATTGGCAATTTATAATGGCCAAAATTAAATATCTTCACAGAAGGAAGGATTTGCCCACTCAAATGATGCTAGCAGGTAGAAGGAGTATTGATTGGTTGGGTATTTCAGGTTCTCGTAATCTTTATGAGCTTATCTTACGAGGCCAACCACAAGGGTAAGCTTCATCTATAAAACTTTGATTAGTTTACTGTTTCCCTATATAAATTCCTCTTGAGTAAGACTTGTGTTCATCTTAGAGCCACTTGCAGCCCCCCCCCCAGTGGGGGGGGCGATAAAAAGCTGCCGTAGGAGCTGTTGTGTTTCAATTAGCTCTTGCAAGTCTGAGGGAGGTTCCGTGGCATTTTGCGCCGATTGCACTTCCTGTCTGCGTGTCTGTGCCTTGCTGCAGGCAGCTGCAACTGGAGCGGAGAGCGGATTCCCTGCTCTCCTCATGAGCAAAGCTCTGCCAGAAGCCCTGAGAGCTTCTCTCTTATCTTGATGATTCTTTTTTTCAATGCTTTTGTTTGAGGAATGCTAAAATTAACCTCAGATTCCAGAGACAGTAGCTCATATGTCTGAGAAGCTGAGTCAAAAAGGCTGGGCTCTCAGCAGACGCGAACCTTTTATAGTTGCCAGACTCAGGCTCATGTTCATAAGAGGGCGGAGTATACCCAATGCTGGGACTCTCGAGCAGGCCATGTGGAGAACTATGAAAAATAAGATAGTCTTTTGGCGCTGGATAAAACTTAATTGGTTAATATTTCAAGCCTATTTCACGAATAACCTTGTTATACCATTAATTTATAATTTCCCTATTTATTTAATAAGCTCTCACTTTCCATGAATTAAAATTTATGATGCCACTGCAGCTTCAGAAAAGCTCTAGGCCATTTGCACTGTAATGACTTGGGTTAAGGCGAGGCTAGATACACACCCTGTGGCAGCCTGAAGATTATGGCAAATTTAAATGATGTGATTAAAGAGAATGTTGGAGAGCAACTGTTCCAGATTAAATTACAAATTTCCACTTATCAACAGGAAATTTTTACCAAATAACTTTGCGGCAGCACCATTTCTGGTTGTGTAAGATACGCTGATTAAGATGAAAGCTTACAAAATGTAAATATTGCTTTCTGGCTTATGTTGATTTTGCCAGATGTAGGCTTAGGATGAAAAGTTAAGCAAAAAAAATTATTAAAAATTGTGTACCAATCGTTTATCCTCTTCAGCTGAGAGAAAAGAATTAAAAAGAACAAGACTCCATTAGAAATTCATCCAACATAAATGTTATCTCAGTCCTGGCGACAGAAAAAAAAAATGTTTTTTCTATCTAAAATTGAAAAGAGTGGGGACCTTTTCAAATGAAGCATGCAACTGTAAAATCCTTCTCACATGGAAGGACATCAATCAGCTTCTCTACTGCACATTTCAAATCAAGGAGCAGTCATAAAAGTCTTGTTCTCTGTTTCCATGTTTATTTTTTGTTATTGTTGCTTATCAACAAAGAGAAGAAAAAGCTGCCAGTGTGATTCTACTGATTTATTTACATTATAGTTATGCCTAATTTATCAGTATTAACCATAAAAATAATGAACAGCAGATTTTTAAAAAGATAATCTGAAACCACTGTGTGAAATGTATTGTGGAAAAAAAAAATGGTCTTCTATACAGGGGTTTGCCAACCTTTTGGACCTCAGGGACCACCAAATCCATTATTTTAAATCCTGGGGATCACTAAGATGAATTTGACTGATGTGGGAAAGAGAGAGATAGTCTAAACCTCTCTGTCTGTCTCTGTCTCTTTCTCTGTCTCTCTCTTTCTCTTCCTTCACACCACACAGTACACAGGCATGGGGTGGAATTCAAATTTTCTTTAAATACATACCGGTTCTTTAGGCTTGGCCTAATTTGTTCTGGGCGTGGCTTGGTGGTTCATTTGACTGGCGGGCATGGCTTGCTATGTAAATATATAATTTATTTATGTAAATATTGATTTTTTTATTAAAAAAGATCAAACCGTTACCTTTTAAAATCAGCATTAAGCACACATGCAGATTGAGTCTGCTCACAATCCTATTTATCTGCATTGGCTAAGCTCGAGTCTGTCCACATTAAAAATTTGCTTGTAAGCAAACTCATTAAAATTGCTAGCGGAGTAAACTCACATAAAATTTAATTCACAACACATCATGTATGTAAATATTGAATTTTTTATTAAAATAAGAGCAACTTTTTTTACCCAAATCAGTACAAAAGGCAGGCAAGCGAGATGAATTGCTCATAGAATCATAGATTCATTCAGAAATCTGCCACTCCGCGCCTAGCTCAGTCTGTCCACATAAAATTTTATTGCAAGCAAAACTATTAACTCACAACACACCATGCATGTATAATATTAATTTTTTTATTTAAAAAAAGTTTTAGCAACTTTTTACCTCAATAATCAGTGCAAAGCAGCAGTGCAGATTGAATTGCTCATAGAGAGTTACTTGTTTAAGATGACCACCTCAAGATCCATTTGTGTATTTGCTGCTGTTGATTCTCATTCTAGGAATCTCTGAGGTTGGCTTCCAATTGACTTCTTGCATATACAGGAATTATCTGCAGCATCCTGGTTTTCATTTTTTTTCCCCTCAGACTTCTGGGGCTATCTTCTGACCATTTAACTGATGAAATAGTAAAATAGGCAGTCTTTCCTGCCATTTGAGATGGAAACTAAAGAATAAGTCTTAGAACAGGCAGATTCCATTTTTTAAAAATGATACGCTCCACAAAACTTCACTCTTTGCATGAACGCTGATTAGTTCTACAAGTCTAATCATAGTCAATTATTTACACAATTCTCTTCAAAGTAAGAATGAATAGTTATTCCATCTTTATACACTACAATAGTTCCCATAATTTGAAACTGAAAGACCTTCTCTTGCAGATATGAAAATGGAATGAATTTTTTTGTTCATAATCATTTCCAAGACCAGTTTCCCCATCAATATTTTTACTAGAGATGGCCTCACATTCTAGCTTTCATATTTGTACCAACTGTTTTTGGTTCAAAAAGCCCTTGAGTTCAAAGGAAAAAAAAAACTAATATCCATTGTGCTAAGTCTGATCCGTCTTAATTTGTGGACGATTATGTCAACCCCGCAAAGAATATTTATAAATATATTCTCTTCACCATAATTGAATTGGTGTAATGCAACAGTGAATTTTTAGTTTTGATTTTTTTTTCCCTGCAGCACTTGAGAGGGACGTCAAAATAAATGCATAGTTAGAAACCATAAAAAATAAATGTTCCCTTGCTATCAAATTTTTCCTTCCAGCTATTTTCTTGGCCAAGTTATGGCAAGCGGTTGTACTGTCATCTTTGGGATATTTCTTTTACAGATTCCAGAGGGTTTAGTCTTTAATTTCTAGTCATTAACAAATATCTATTGTCTCTATGCCTACTTCATTGCAACAACCGAATAATGGAGGTCCAAGGCTACCAGGTCATCATTTGTATAACCTGTATCTCTGAATGGACAGTACAACTTTCCCCAGCTTTATAAGAAGGGAGGACAGCTCTAAAACCATCCTAAAGCTAAAACCAATAAATTAGGCAAATGTCCTAAACTTTTTTTTCTTACAGAGAAAATATTTCTCCCTTACCTTCACCCACTGAAACCTTTCTGTCCACCTTTTTAGACATTTTCGCCTGCAGAATGTTGCAATCCCACTATAAAGAAATTATAGTTCTCTTCAGAAACGACTTCCTATGTCTTTGCTGCAGAGAAAAAAAATGAAGCTGGCAGTAAAAATGAAGCTTCTATTAGTACTAATTATATCTTGGTGATCTTTTATCTGGCTTCTAAGAAAACCATCCATTTGCTTTTCTTTCCATCATCTCTTGCAACATTCTCTTTGTGCACTAATGATATCAACCAAGAAAAGGGCACTATTAGCTTTCCTGCAAATGTTATCAGGGAAAAACACGTTTGTCATTGTGTCTGATTAGCAGTGATTTTCCTTGTCTTTAATCTTCCGTAAAAGCATTTCATTTTAAAAGAAATGAAACTTAAATGAATGCGACTTTTTTCTATTCTATTCTACCAAAGGCACTTTTTCAAGGAAATATTCAAAGGCAAATTGATTTGGGAGGGTGCTGATGTTTACTAGCGAGGCATTAATCCCAGTTGCCTTCCATACTTTGCTAAGGCTATCGCATACACAACTGGCCGATGGTATATTGCAAAACATATGCCAAAAGGACACAGCGGACGATCCAAAATTTCATGCGGTCTTCATTGGTGGCTCCATCCTTCTCATCCTACTCCAAAAAGTGCCCCAAATCTGTATAAATCAGAACATATAAAGAACAAAAGAACGACAGGGGTACTAATTTGTAGCGGGGATGTCTAAACGGCTATGTTTTTCTAGAAAGCCCTTAGCGGTGATTCAAACAGCATGGAATGGCGGATGGACACATCTGAAGTGCTTCCGGTTGGGAGAATGCAAAATCGGTACGCATAGCGGAAGGAGTGCGGATGCATTGCGCGATGATCGTGGATGGATCATGGACGCCTTATTAGGAAGCATAAGCGGATAACATAGCGGAATGCATAGCGGATGCATATGCGGATGCATAGCGGATTGCATAGCGGATTCAAAGCATTCATCTGCGTGCATTGCGTTGGAGTATGAATTGCTCGGTCAGCTCCTGCGGATATAAAAGATGCAGCTCGCAAGCAGTCAGCCATTCACCCCCCCCCCCCCCCCCCCCCCCCCTGAGGACAATTACGTTGCTGCCACAGACATCTATCGAATTAACACCATGGTCGTTCAGTCAGGGAAGAAGACTGGAAGTCCTGTGCCTATTCCTGCAGCCCTGGCTTTAAGAAGGATATTCAGAAAACCAATCATTCCCACCCCCTGGTAACTGACTCTGAGCTGGCTGGTACTGCTGGTGGTGTGTTGCTGTGCTGCTGGTGCTTGGTGCTTCGTCCTGTTTGCTGCTGGTTGGTTGGTGTGGTGTTGCTGCTGCTGGTGCTTCTTTCTGCTGCTGCTGCTGCTTTGGTTGGTTGACCAGCCCCTAAGGCCTCAAAGCCCTTGCTCTCCAAAGCCCCCTGAAGTGCCCTGCTGTCTGAAGGCCCTTGCCAGAGGGAGGAAGAGGCTTAAGGAAGGAGAGGGAGAGATGGAAAACAGTACACCCTTTCTGAAGAGCTTTGATGTAGGATGATCCCGGGGTGCTGGAATGCTGAGGGAGAATGAGCACCTGTTGGAGAAAGGGCCACAGACTCTATCGCGATAACCAAGAAAAAAAACAGGCAGCTGTGTGGAAGACAAGGCAGAGAGCCTGGCGCTACTACTTGCAGATGTACTCCTGGGATGTTTGGAAGCACGATGGCCACACCTGGTATTTTTTTATGGCAGTAAGCTTACACCTCAAGAAATCTTTGCAGGCCACTGTCAATGCTCACTGACTGGGAGATGTCATCATGCAAGTGTGATCTTTTCTGGAGGGTCGAGTATCCGCCACAGAGGAGCATCCCCTCATGACAACCCTCTTCCCTTTCAGACAGTCCACAGACACCAGTTCCTCTTCCAGGCCAGGGAGACAGCTGCCCTGTTCCAGCAGGGTCTTGCGGAGGGCCCCATGGGAAAAGACCCCCCAGACAACTGCACTCCCCTCATGCGAAGGTATGTGGCAGGATCCCCTTGTCACAAATGGAGAAGATAGCAGCAGCCATCAGAGACCCAACACAGCCCACCCTCACCCCCAGCATTCCACAGGAATGCAGGGCAGAGAATAGGCCAGTACTGGAGGGCCAGGAGCCACACTGTCCTGTTTGGAGATTCAGGAACACAATCAGTACCAGCAGAGTCTTCTCTCTCAGCTGGTCCACAGCGACATACCATCCTCGAACCGGAAGCCTCTTCATCACCTACTTGAGCCATTACCCTCATGACCTGGCTCCGAGCCCGTAGTACCAGGGTGATGAAGGAGAAGATAACAGCGACTTCTGCCACAATCCCCAAGCCCAGCTGAAACCTGCTCCTTACCCAGTCTCAGGTGCTCCTCCACCCCAGGTGATGTCACCACTCTCCATCAGCTTTCAATAGCCCCTCACCTACCCAACGCGATTCTATAGGTACCAGATTCCCAACAGCAGAGGCAAGGGACCTTCCCCAGTCCAGGCCCAGGTTCATTCGCATGTTCCACAGACAGCCTCACCTTGCCCAGCTGCAGACTTCAGGACAGCCCCACTACATCCTCCTTCCTCCACCCACAGCCAAGCCCATCAACGGACATGCTGTCATCAGTCTGGAGCCTGACATCCCCAGTGTCCGGTATTGGAAGGCCTCTCAACCTCACGGGAGCTGAGTTCAGCCTCTGAGAGCTTTCCTGAACACACATCATTCCCCTGTTGTACTGCTCAGGGCCAAGCACTCTCCAATGGTGCCTGCAACCAACACATACCAGCCACAGCCACCTCCACAGTCCCTGCGCGTCTTAACAGTTGAGACCTTAATGGACATGCTCAGAGTGGACTGAGAATAAGTGCCAGAGACTGTCAGTTGTTACTTGTTCATCTTTATCTTTGCTTAAGACACTTTACTTGCGTTCCATTTGTCTTTTTTAATAAAGGTCATACCTAATGGTTTACTTAAGACAGTTATAATAAAAGGTTATCTTTGCGTTCACACATTATTCAGTTTTACTAAATAACTCTTGCGTGAAAAACTTTTGATAAAAATGGTTAGCTTGCTATGCTGTGAATAAGGTATAGTTGTGGTGATGGTAAGGATAGTTGTGTATTGGGGTAAGGATAGTGTGTGGATGGATCAAAAGGATATTGTGGTGGTATGGGTAAGGATAGCTCTGAGAAGGGTTTATAGGATAGTTGTTGGGATGGGTGAAGGATAGTTGTGGATAGGTAAGGATAGCTGTGGAGCAGATAAAACATCCAGTGCAGCAAGCATTATGGATTAGTGGACTATGGGCAGCCTGTATACCTATTGGTGGTGTGTTTAATAGACTTTTTTGGTTTATGGTGGCAGGGTATACCTGGTGGTTCGCATTGGGAACTAGCTGTGGGGATAGGATGAAGCCTCCAGTGCAAGTATAGTGGGACTGTGTGGATCCAACCCTCCCCAAGGGTTCCACACCTATGGTACCTTTATTAATCAATAATCAATTATTATGTCATGGTATCAATACATTTTATCAAAAAATAAACAAAGGTCCTTTATATAATTGCTCCGTATGTCATTTAGGGCCACTCTAACTTCTATGCGCATCAATCGTCAGACTGTCAGTGTTATATGTGCACAGCTCAAGGATTAGGCCATCATTAACCATCTCACATCCAGATTCCATCCTTCGGATTCCACACAAGCTCTTGGAAAAGTCTCCTTCTTCTTCCTTGTGTAGAAAAAAGGTGAAACGAGTCTGAAAAAGGGCTTGGTTCTGGTGTGATAATGCATCGCCAACTACCATAAGGACATGCGTTTATGAATTTCTCATGGTGTGAGAAACAATGGATGATGGTGAAAGAGCTAAGCCAAAGGTGAAGAGGTCTGATACGACATGGTGCTGAGCTCATTAGCGGATGATTCAGGGTGTATGTGTCCTGCCCCCTTTTTATAGGACAAATATCAGTTGTGCCGCTAGTGTTCCGTTCCACATTACTCCAGGGGTCATACTGCAGAACATCTGCTAAATATCGTAGATGCATCCCGTATATACAAAACATTTTGTGCGTTTTAGACGATCCGCATTGAAACGAGAGTGCATAAATCGCTTACATCGCTGTCTTCATTTCCTGTGGCTACTAAAGCTGTGTGCAGGACATTCTCTGTTCCTTTTTGTTATCCTCCTCCTTTCCGTTTTGCGAGGCATTGCTCTGGACTCTGAGGTTGAGTGGATGTCCAGATTGATGCGCCGCAGAGAACTACAGCGGAACATTTAAGAGATGATTACGCAGATACATTAGAGAATGTTTCGATGCCCATATATGTCACGGCCCCATGTCACATCGTACACAACGGCCGGAAAGTTCATCCACTTCAACATGTTTTGTGCAGACTTCAAAAACACTCTTTTGCTAAGAGATAGATGCGAATTCAAACGTTGGTGAAGATTGTGCTCGGTGTTGATAGAGCGTATGAAACACGTAAAAAAAATGGAGATACACAACGGATATCTGCATCGGTTTTCCAAGATCAATGGATGGCAAGCTTTTTTGTCCGTTTTACATCCTCTTTGCATCCGTTGGTGCAGTGGGACATGGGCTTTAGAGATGCACATGCTATAGAGATGTTCCATGGGTTTCTGCTCAGCCAGTCAGAAATTCCCCTGAAGCAGAGAAATGCACTCTGCAACTGCTCAGAGGCATTTAAACTGCTACTCTCACATCCCCTATGCTGAGTGGGGTATCAGCTCAACAACTACTGGGCCATAGAGGCTTATCAATGGTCTGATGATCCTGGACGTTCTCAATTTAATCTAACCCAGGACCTTTTGTTGTGTTTTGGTATACTGGATTCCTTGGCTAGGATTTAGCAGTGAATCTCAAATCTCCTGATACATCATGGCTTAGGTTTGGGTTTTGATCCAACTTTGCAAACATGGTCTGATAGTTTTGGATTTTTTTTGCAGACAGAAGCAAAGTCATCTTCTTGCTAATTGCCATAAAGAAAATATAAATGATTTTGATATTCTCAGGATTTAAAACAATGTCTTATTTTTCTAGCCCCTCTAAATTAAACTCCAAGTGCCACACCATGCTTGGTGTGGCACTTGGAGACCTTGAAACTGAGTGCTCTTTGCTTGATTGCATAGCTACCATCTCAGGCCTGGGCTCTGCTTTTGCCAACTTCAGCCGTCACAAGGAAAGAGATAACAAGTGTCTCCTTGGCAACTAATGAAAAATTAATGATCAATGCTATGCTAAGCCAGAAACAGTCTTTTAAAGGAATGTCATGGAGGAATATTCTTTTACTTCTTTCTAAATAAACACAAATCACCTGTCAGTTTGGGGATGAAACTGTCCAACAGAATGTATATTACATCTATATTACAGTAAGAATTAACATAGCCTGATCAATGCATTTATTCATTGCTGAATATGACAGCCAGCAAATCCTTGAAAATGTAGAAAATAGTCACATTAATGAAGGGAATGACAGATCAAAGAATAATATTTCATGCTGTAAAAGAAAAATTACACAAAGAAACCTTTTAATAAAATACCATTCTATATTTTTGGTACAAAATTGTGTTGAAATGAATTGTCTACAACATACAAATTATTTTCTCAAACATTCATTGGACAACTCTGAAAAATCAGCAACAAGTAATATAAGAAGGTTTTATTGAACAAATTATTTAGTTATCATTTATGAAGAAAATTTATATGGCTGCTCAACTCACTCATGGTGACTCCAGGCAGTCTACAAAAATAAAAACGAAGTACAAAAACCAAGTACAAAAACTCTTACCACCTGGTGATAACAATCAAACCAACCACTTGATGAATCCAATCTGATGTCATGGAAGAAATTATTTCTCAAAAGTCCTTTTTCAAAAGGCAACTGGACTGTATTTTTTCCTTGAGGAAGATGTTTCATTTCTCATCTAAGAAGCTTCACTGGTTCTGGCAGCATGGTCGTGGTGATGGAAGAATTAGTTCCAACAATTTTATAGTTATGATACTGAAAATATTTCTCAAGCAACAATGACAATATGTGCTTGCAAACACTGCTGAATTTTACCTCCCATTACTGTTTTCATTTTGCATGATGAATATGGCTGATGGGAATCAAAGTTTAAAAATATCTTGCCGAGAATATTTAAGAATATCTTGGCTCTCTCTGCTATAGGATAATTTGCTGAGCCAGGAATGCATGAATTATGAAAACTGCCAGATGAAAGGAATCTCCTTGTGACTTACAATAAATAATCAGCTAAACATGACAGTCATCACCATAGTTAATGCTATTCTTAAAACAAGATAAAAGCATCTTAATGAAGTTGACAAGTAAGATTGGACACCAACTGATCTTCCACAGCAATACTGGACAGAAGCATTACAAAGTAAATATAAATAGAATTTAGTATCTATTAAGACACTCTTCTGTGCACAAAAAGAATTGGGGAATAAAAGAAAGGTATAATTTCAGAAGAAAAAGGAATTGATCAATGATACAGTTTAAAAACAGTAATAAAATCATCAATTAAAAAAAGTAATTATTTCCAGTTTGGAGATAAAACAGTAAGACTGAAAACCTTTTTTGAAACAAAGTGAAACAAAAATAGAACTGAAGCCTTTACTATAAAAAATAGACAATAGATGATAGATAGATAGATAGATAGATAGATAGATAGATAGATAGATAGATAGATAGATATAAAATGAGGACAGAAAAAGATAGTCTTTCTAAAGTTAACAATGATGATGATGATAATGATGATGATGTTATCCATTCAATTGTGTTTGACTGTTGGCAGTTCTATGGGTCAGGTCTTTCCACATCTGTCAACTGTCAACAGCAAGTCCTCTGGATATAAGGCTAGATTAAAATTGTACAGAGTTGGTTCAAAAACATTTTCTCTAGGCACACCAGTATAACTTATACTGCCTTGCAGCTAAGATGCATTTTATTGCTGTGCAATGTCTATCCAGGTAGTCTGCCTTGGTAAACCTGAAAGCACAGATTGCTCTTGTTCCATTTTTATCGATGAGAATATTTTTGCCTACCAATGAGTTCATGCACACAATTGATTAAATCTACTTATTTTGACTGTCTTGCACTTCCCCACCCCAGTAATTGTGATAGGGTGATCGATTGATGGTCAAACAGTTCCTCTGTAAATATATGTACTGACAACAAAATCACACAAGAATAGTACACCGATTGATTATATCCAGTTATTTTTTGCAGTCTCTCTTTGGTGGGTTAAAAACATATTGGACATTGTCACTAACACCATGGTTTATAAACATACAATTTTTAGTAGGCACAAAAAATAAGTTATTTCTTAACATATTTTGTGATATAGTTTTTTATAATTTCCTACTAATACATGTGTTGAAATTCATGCTTCTCAGGAAAAGTCAGAACATGTTATATTATTTAACTTCCATCACAAAATTAAATAGGAATGATAGTTGTGGGGGGGAGGTTATTAATGTTTGGGTGGAATGAAACTGCTGACCTGTACAGGAATATCAATTAATTTTGCATCCCTGTAAGCAGAGTTGTTCCGTCAACCAGTAGGTTAACAAATACAGGGGACCAGTTCCTAAGGGATGTTGTTAATTAATTTGCTAATCAATACTAAGGGCTTCCATGATAAACATGCAGGTTACGATGGAAAAAGTGCATTGCTACATTAGCTGTGAGAGTCTTTTAAAAAATATGCAGGTTAAAAATAATATGTCTTTAAGATAATTATGGTTTTCATTATTTTTTCTTCTCACAGCCAGTTTTTTATTTCAAAACCAAAGCTATTTTTTAGAGTACTTAAAAAGTTATTATCACAAAAACGATAATCTGAACAAACCCTTTTTTTTCTTTCTCTATGCATATTCTTGTTTTAAATAAGCAGCAACCTGACTGGTGATTTCCATTTTTTTTAAAAAAATAGCATTCTGTACATGTTGTCTTTCTTTCGCTACAGAGTACTGGAACTCCTATTGCTTCTGATTTGGACCATATTATTAGCTTTAGGGGATGCATTATTTATTTTCAAGTCATATAATTGTAACTAAGGGTGCCTCAAGTGTTTTTATGCTGCATTTTTGAAGGAGAGTAGGGTAGAAGAAATGAATGATCTTGCCACATCTGTTCCTGTTCTCAGAAATTGATTTAAGAGTGACACAAACCTTGACAATCTCAGAACACAGCTGATTCCCTCATTCTCACTAAAGAAGCTTTCAAAAAAAGGCAAATCTGTAACGTATTGCAATATTTGAAATGTGATTGCTGGCACATATAATAAATTCTGGAGAAATCTTGGGTTCCACATTTTACATAGATGATTAAAACAATATCAGTTTATCGTATTACGGGGTTTGGTTTTAATATTGTTCTTTTGGTTTCAAATGGGTTTTCTTTTTTGCTGTTATTTGGCCATTATTTTATTGTATTTAAAAAAACATATACATATTATTTGAAGGGCTTGGAGGAAGAAAAGAGATTTATAGCTACTCTAATTAAATCCAGTAAATAACATATTAATTATCATTCCATGCAAATATAATTAGTTTATCAGCTCAAGGTACCAAAAAGTTAATCCCTCTTGAGCTACAGTGATTCCAGATTAATTCCTCATTGGACTCCTTCCACTGGCTCGGTCAGTCTCTCTCTGACAAAAAGAAAGAAAGAAAGAAAGAAAGAAAGAAAGAAAGAAAGAAAGGAAGAAAGGAAGGAAGAAAAAGAGAGAGGGAAAGAAAGAAAGAAAGAGAAAGAAAGAAAGAAAGAAAGAAAGAAAGAAAGAAAGAAAGAAAGGGAGGGAAAGAAGGAAGATGTTTAAGGTTTTGTAAGATTTTCTTCTTTACAATGTACAGCAAAAAGTGATTACACTATTGATTTCAAAATGAATTAAAAGAGTTCAAATGAATTTGAATTAAACATAGACTTTAATTAAAGTTCAGTAAAAGGGATTCTTTCTTGTGGGAAAAGTTCTTTTGTTTATACTTTACTTGACAATAAGACTTTAAGCCCATGTCACACTGCATCAACGGATGGAAAGAGGATGTAAAACAGAGAGAAAACTTGCCATCCGTTCGTTAACGGGATGCTTCCGTTCTGTACTTACTGCCTCCGTTTTTCATCCTCTCTATCCGTCCAGCATCCGTCGACTGAGGTTCCATCCACTCAAAAAAGTTTGAGCTGCTCAAAACCTTTTGAGCAGAAAATGTATCCAAACGCGTCCGTTCTGCATCCGCAACACATACAGGGAACATCCGTTTACATCCGTTTGTTATCCGTTACGCATCCACTATATCCACAAGGCATCCCGCTGCACATCCACACAACTCGCATCCACTCCAGCGGAAAACGGACACAGGGAGGAAGCGAAACAGACGAGGAATGGACAAAAAGCGTCAGTTAGCACAGACGTAGAAAAGGATGAAAGGCGGATGCAGCTCTCATACAAAGCATAAAAACAGAAAAAAACGTTTGCAGAGGGGACGTATCTTGGATATTTAGAGATGTATGCAGGATGCCTAGAGGATGCAAAAGGACACCCGAGCAAAAAAACAAATATTTCCTAAAAAACGGGGAGAAACTCACCTGGATCTCACTTTCAGTGTCCAGCAGCCCTGCTGTGCAGACCTCTTCAGCCTTCATCTTGCTCTGGCTCTTCCAACAGCATCCAGTCATCTCCACCATGGATCGTAACACACTCCTTTTGGTAGCCACCATCGTGTCTGCAACAGTGCGAAGCCATCTACAGGCTCTTTCACCTGTTCTCGGAAGAAAAGAGGAGCGCGCCAAGAAGTGTCTGGGTACGAAGATGGATCGGGAGAAGAGCAGAGTCGGATTGTACAAAAGCTGATGGTGAGCTGAGGAATTAAGACCTCATACATTCCAGAACTTCTATGAGGATGCCGCCAGCCATGTTTGACGAAGTTGTGGAGCAGCTGAGACCCAGGCTTGACCAAAGCAAACACCAACTTCCAGCCCAGCCTGGACCCTGGGCTCAAGGTGCGCACTGACTCTGCGCCACCTGGCCTCAGGCGACACGTACAGGAGCATGCCAGTACCAGCTGGAGGAGGTGCCTACACAAACACCATCAGCATTGTGGTCAGAAGAAAGTGGTGCAGGCCATCATCGAAGAATACCTGGAGGAGCTCCTCCAGTGCCCCTCCACTGAAGAAGGCTGAAGAAAGTTGCAGACAGTGGTATCAGAAGTGGAACTTCCCCACACCGTTGGAGCCATAGATGGCAAGCACGTGGCCTGCAAAGCTCCAGCCAAGTCAGGGTCCACTTATTTCAATTACAAGGGCTTCTTCAGTATCATCCTCTTTGCATGGTTGATGCTGACTACAAGTTCATGTACATCGATGATTCAGGCAACGGTCAGCTTCAGATGCCCAGGTATAAAACGCCAGTGACCTCAAGGATGGGCCTAGAATGCAACCTCATCATGGGCTTCCCAGATCCAGACCCCTGCCCAACGACACACAAGATGTGCCCCTACTTCATCGTGGGGTGAGGACGCCTTCTCCCTCAGAACCTACCTCATGAAGCCCTACAGTTTAAGATATACCTCACGCGTGAAGGGAGGATCTTCAACTACAGGCTGTCCAGGGCAAGCGGCGGAGTGATGGAGAACGCCTTTGGCATCCTGGCCAACAGGTTCCAGTACTTCTCACCACCATGCAGCATCGCCCAGGTACCGTGAGGAGGATCGTGGAAGCTTGCGCATCCTGCAAATCTCATGCGCACCCGCTACCCAGTGTTGCAGAAAAGGCTCGTGGACCTCGCAACAAGGCAAATGGACATGGAGCCTGCGTGAATGGAGCAAGGGCGCACACCTGATAGACACTCTGATGTGCAAGGCCCCAACAGAGTCTCACAATGAAGGAAGAAGCAGTGCAACCTCCTGAGACACTGATGCAACTCCCCAGCTAGGAGCAGTGGAGTGGCAAGACAGGATGATAGATGCTTAATGGGTGCTTCCTTCAGCCCTGTCTCATCACACTGATTAGATTGTGCCATGTATGTTGAGTGGCCCTACAATGAACAGGGCATTAATAAAGAGTTGTGTTTATGTGAAATTTTGGATCAATGCTTACATTGTTATGATAATGAAAGGCAAAGTGTGGGCACCTGGGGAGGGTGACCATACAGTCCCACTATGCTTGCACTGGAGGTTTATCTATCCCGCTGCTATCTTAACCCATCCCAAAGGTATCCCTGCCCATCCCACTGCTACTTTAACCCATCCCACAACGCATGCAAAGGCTTAAACCATTTCTAAAAGTTTCCCACCAAGACTTTATTGACTAAAATAAATGAAGCAAGTGTGTGAAGCAAAGATAATCTTTATTAATACACAAGACTGTAAAGAAAAATGACCCAAGTCAAGTGTCCAAAGCCAAAAATAAGTCAAACAGGTAGGCACCCAGTCTCTGGCACTCTTCTTGGTCACTCGAGACATGCCCAGTCTCAGGGTGAAAGGGTCCAGGTGCTGTGGAGGTGACTGCTGCTGGAGTGCTGGTCTGAGGCACCATTCGGGTGCCTGGCCCCAAGAGGGACAACAAGGGACGGTTGTGGAGGAAAGCTGGCTCAGTCCCATGATGTTTGAGAGCCCCTTCCTCCATGACATGGCGGTCAGCCCCAAACCGATGACAGATGTTCTGAGGCGCGGGCTGGCTGTGGGGTGGAGGAAGAGCATGTTAGATGGGCTCTTCTGGTCTGCAGCTGAGCAAGTGATGGCGTCGGTGCCATCTGTTAGCAATGGTGGCATCGTTGGTTGGCTGGCATCGGTGGCATGGTGGCATCAGTGACGTGAGTGCATCGGTGGGCATTGTTGCACTGGTGGCATCCCATGTTACCTGTGCCTGGACTGGGAAGGGTGCTCGTGCTGCTGGACCTCTGTAGCCATAGCCTTGGTAGGTGAGGCCTGTGGAAAGCCTTGGAAGGGCAGTGACATCACCTGGGGTGGAGGAGCAGGCCTGGACTGGTGGGAGCAGGTTCAGCTGGGTCTGGAGATGTGAGTAAGAAATCTGTATCTCTGGTCCTTCACCATCTGTACTGTGTTTCCGACATGTTCATGAGGGTCTGGTTGATGTAGGTGAGGAAGAGCTTGCAGTTGTGGAGGATGGGACTCAGTGTGTACCAGCTGAGAGAGGAGATCTTCACTGCTCCTGATGTGTTTCCCTGATCCCCAGCAGACAGTGTGGCTCTGCCCCTCCGGTCTGCCTCTCTGCCTTTCGTGAGAGTGGAGCTGGGGGTGGATGCAGGTTGGGCTGTGGGGAAGTGCCCTCTCCCTTGCTCCACTGCATCAGGGGGTCCTCCCCACGGCTCCGCCATGGGTAGTGCAGCTGTCGCGGGGGTCTCCGTCGTGGCATGCTCCACAGATACCTGCCTGGACACAGGAGCTGACTCTTTGCCAGAAGAAGACTGGCTCTCAGCAGGCTGTCTGAGAGAGAGGGTTGTGAGAGGGCTGCTCCTCGGTGGCGGATCTCACCCTCCAAGAAGCTGCACTTGGCCATCACGTAGTTTTCTCTGTCCGTCAGCTTGACTGCGGCCTGGCCAGCCATTTCTTGAGGTGCAGCTTGCGCGTACCAGGTGTGCATGTGCTTCCACCAACCGAGGAGCCACCTCCGAAGGTAAGCCCAGCCTCTCCGCCTTCTCTCTTCCAAGCAGCCTGCTTTCCTCATTGTGTCTCGATAGAGCCTGTGCTCCCTTCCATCAAAGATATTCATTCTCCCTTCAAGCCATTTCCAGCACCTCCTCCTCATGTTCCTCTTCGATTGTGTATTGCCTCCTCTCCTGTTCATGCGTCTGCCTCTTCCTCCCTTTGGCAGGGCCATATGGGCCTTCCTCAGAGGGGCTTCGAGGTTGTAGGAGCTGCTCCTCACAACCACCACCACCACCAGCAGCAACAACAACAACAGTAGCGACAAAAGCAGGACCAGCAGCACCAGCAGCACCAGGAGCAGCAACAGCAGAGTAAGCACCCACAGCGCCAGCAGAACCAGCAGGACCAGGATCATCATCAGCCCAGCAGAAGCACCAGCAGCGCCAGCAGCACCAGCAGGACCAGGAGCACCAGGAGCACCAGCAGGACCAGGAGCAGCGCCAGGAGTAAGCACCAGCAGAAGCACCAGGAGCAGCACCAGCAGAGTAAGCACCAGCAGCGCCAGCAGGACCAGCAGGACCAGGATCAGCAGCAGCCAGAGTAAGCACCAGCAGGACCAGCAGCACCAGCAGGACCAAGAGCACCACCACCAAGAGGCAGCATCAGCAGAAGCACCAGCACCAGATAGCAGCAGCAGCAAGAAGCACCACCACCAGAAGCAGCACCAGCAGAAACTCCAGTACCAGAAGAGCGAGCTCGAGCAGCAGAAGCCCAGCAGAAGCAGAGTCAGGGCCAGGGTGTGGATTGTGGCCCTGTCCCTCTTGCCAGGGCTGGCAGCAGATGGCAGAGGCTTTCTCTTCTTCCCCATGGTTGTTGGCTGGCTGCGGGCTGGAGAGCTGTGTCTGGAAGCAGGTCTTTCCTCTGAATGGTGACCTGCTTACAAGCTGCTTCCCTTTATATCCGCGGGGCTGACGCAATGCACCTCCCCACATGCGCAATGAAACCTGTCCATCCGCCAGGCTTCCGCTAGGCTTCCGCTCAGCTTCCGCTCTGCATCCGCTTCATCCGCTAGGCATCCGCTCTGCATCCACTCTGCATCTGCTCTTTCCGCTGTGCGTCCGCTCGCTGTGCTCCCCCAGAAGCCCTGCCGATGTGCCATCCACTCCCATCACTTCCATCCGCTAGGCTTCCTTGGAGCATCTGCTTTCCATCCTGGCTACGTCCTCCCCCGTCCATTCCTTCCATTGTTGTCCACTCTGGTATGCCAAATCGGGCGGCACCTTGAGAGCGGATAACAACGGATGGAACATTTTCTCGTCCGCTGTGTCCTTTTTACAAACGTTTTATATCCGTTGGCAAATGTGACAGGCACTTTAAAGTCTGGTCACCAGAGGGCAAAAGATGGCTTCCTTAAAGAAAATGTTTGGTTCAAGAGTTTTTCAAGCTTCTTTATAATGGAATCAAAAGTTTTATTGAAGAGGAGCAAGCCCCTTTGAATAACACTGAAATAGACTTTAAGGTGGATTTAAAAATTACAACTTAGAAGAAAGGTTTAAAAATATTGCATTCATAAAGTTGGATGGTCACTTTAAAATTTAAAAGACTGATGTGGATTATTTTCTTATATTAAATAATATTATTATATAAGGGATTTACTGATACTACTGAAGTGGAATTACAAAAGGGTTTATAAACATGACATTAATTTTGAGAAAGGAGATTAAAGATTATGTGAAAGCAGATGTTTAATTGGATGTAGTGAACTTATTTGTAATAATTATTTATTATTTTTGATATACAAATAATGGAAATTAATTCTGGCAAAATGTATTGTTTTTATCAACAAGCCTGGACTTGGACTTTCATTATTTGAAGAGAGGGATTCAGCTATGTTCTGGAAATGTATAACTCTCCATTCTGGTTCTGCTAATTCACAATTTCCATCTCTTATTCCTGCTTCACTCTGGGAAAATTAGTTTCAGATGGCTATACATATAGGTGGAGGGCATTAGACTATAAAGCTCACTTGTTTCTCCCTTGGCCCCCTGTGTCATGCTCTGAGATTATAAAACTGATCAAACGTTTGAAATTGAACAAAGCTCCAGGATATGACTTCATCTCAGCTGAGGCCAGTTGTAATCACCTAGACAGATAGGTACCTGTTCTGGTTTCCCTAACACCCTTATTTATAACTATACTAATGTTCCTGATGATTGGAGTCTAGCTTTGGTCATCCCAATCCATAAAAAAAAGAGATTTACTTGCCAATCATTGGCCCATTAGCTTTTCAGTATGTTTAGCAAGTTATATGCTAGGCATTTGTACAATAAACTCCTGGATTTGGTTACAGTAAAAACATATCTTGCCTGATGAGTAGGCAGGGGTCAGAAAAGGCCATTCAATTTTTGACTACATTTTAACTCTTCAACATCTAGTTGAGAAATATTTATCCAGAGCTCGCTCAACAGTCTATGTAGTTTATTGATCTTAGATGTGCTTCTGATTTCATCTCAAAATTCAAACTATGAGAGAAATAGAAGTCATCCTCAAGTGATAGAAGATTACTTGTTCTTATATACAAGCTCTATGAAAGCTCCCAGATGGAAGTGTGACACCATATGCATGGTCACTGCACCATGGAAATCTCAGTTAAGAGATGAGCAAGACTAGGGTGTATTTTAGCTCTTAATCTCTGTAATCTATTAATTCTCTCATAGATAAACTGAATTTCATCATCTACCAAAACTGGGAAACAGACATTTATCTTATTTTATATACAGATGTTGCTCTCTGAGACACAGACTGGCCTGAAATGGGTATTTCAGATACTTGCTAAGCACTGCCAAGAAGAATGGTTAGAAATTAATTACTTCAAAACCAAAGTTACGGTTTTCGCTAAGCACTCTAAGGCACATGTCTGGTTACTGAATAATCATCCAATGGAGCAAGTTAAGACTTTTAAATGTCTGGGGATTGTTTTCTATGCTATTAGCAAATTGCAAGTCCCACACCAATTATGTCAACTTAAGTGCAAAAGAAAAAAAGTGTTGGCTTTATAAGCTTTCTACTTCTCAAAAAGACCTTCAGTGATTAAAATTTTGTAGGCGAAGATCCAAATCCCTACAAAGTTCAGAGTTCAGAGTTCAGTTAAGCTCTAATAGATCATTTCTTTTGCTTGAAAGTGTTCAATCCAAGTTTTTGAAATCTATTTTTTCTTCCTCTGTTCCAAAAGTGGTCCTTCATTGTGAAGCTAGCTTATTTCAATGGATTTACATTTTTATTATTGGAATAAGCTCTATTCTTTCCTAATCATCTTGGCCCTTTTTATTATGACCATAGCTTTCAGTGTTCATGGTACGAGGCAGAACATGCTAAATTATAATGTTACATAACCTTAATGCAAAGTTAGTATTCAGCAGGTTCTGACCAGTTCTGGAGAACCGGGAGCAGAAATTTTGTGAAAACTGGCCAATACCACTTCTGACTGGAGTTTTTATAGCATCCTTCCCCTGCCGTGCCCACCAAGCCACACCCACAGAACAGGTAGTAAAAAAAATTGAATTCCACCACTGCCTTAATGGGCTATGAATGGGCACTAGCTGATATGAAAAAAGGATCATTGATTAGAGCTGCAATCAGATTAATCAGTCCTCTCTATAAACAACTTTTTAGAACCACTCTGCACATTTTCTCTGATCAGCTGGATACCTAGCCGCATAACAACTCCCAAATTTAAAAGGGCTTGGTAAAATGTAATGCCTTCCTGACAGCTGCTATTGAAAGGAAATACCACAATATCCCTTTTGAACACAGGCTGTCCATGTGATGAAGGAATAATTAAAACTATGAAACACATCATTTCACTGTTTTCCCCATTCAGGTGCTCACCAGGAGTTATTATCTCACATCCTGGTTGTTTTATCTTAAGCTGTTACTATAAATCTATCAGATTTCATTTCATTAACCACAATTAAGTACTGCTCCATAGTTTATACAGTACACCATAGTATCTCTTCCAGTTTTTTTTTTTTTAATATTTTAGAATATTTATCTTTCCCTTTTNTTATACAGTACACCATAGTATCTCTTCCAGTTTTTTTTTTTTTAATATTTTAGAATATTTATCTTTCCCTTTTTATTTTAGAGGAATCTCTAAAAAATCCATCCATAACCTCTATTACTCCCTTCCACAATTCCAGGAAAAAAGCCTATTCTGTAATGGTACCACAAACCCATTTCTTCCAGAAACCAGTTTGGTGTAGAGGTTCAAGCATCAGGCTAGAAAGTGGGAAACCATGAGTTCAAGTTCTGCCTTAGCCATGAAAGCCAGCTGGATGATCTTGGGCCAATCAGTTACTCTCAACCTAACTCACTTCATAGGGTTTGTTCTGTATAACTTGGAAGAGTCCAAGTTGAACATTCTGATTGGCCAGAAAGGCTGAAAGCAGATTGGTTCGCTAGGAACCAATCCAGGGAGGCTGCTTTACAAGGGCGGCAAGAGTTAAGAACAACTATATGGCTATAAGCCAGCAGGCACAGCTTATAAAAGGCTGCTGCGGACTTTAGCCAGCCCATTCTGTAAATGTTGCCCTGTTTGAAATAAGACTTGTTTACTGGAACCTCAGCTCGTACCATTGTGTTTTTTCCGGACAGAACACTGGTGACGAACAGTGGATCGTCCTTGAAGCGGACCGAGACCAAGCGCAAGAGAAAACAAAACTAAAAGTGATGGCTGGTAATAACACTGCCGCCTGCACCTTTTCAACCCCCAATGGAAGAAGATTGGGAATCAATATTGATCATTTCCTGATGTTTCTAGAGGAAGCAACGAAATGGAGAAAATTTTTCCCATCAGTGGAAGAGGGCTGTCTTCATAATCATTGTTGGGGCCAACCGTGTTCAAGATGGCCCAACGGCATTGGGCGAATGCCGGCAGGCAAAACAGATGACCTGGTCTGAGCTATAACTGAATGCTAAAGGCTCATGTACGCAGCCTGATGTGGTGTCAAATCTCATTAAAAAGACATGAGTTTCTACAAAAGAGACCAAAGGGAAGACGAGGACCATCGCCTGATTTGCGTAGCGGCCCTCCGAATCTGGGGTGGAGCTTGCGAATTTCCAGAATATGATGAAGCCCTGCGAGATCATGTTCGTCTTAGGCCTTAAAGACTCTAACTTACAAAGTAATTATGAATAAGCCTAATATAACTTGTGGCTGAGCGATCACGGAAGTGCAGCGCTCGCTTGCAGAGGAACCGCAAGAAAACACAGCGCGACAATGAAGCTGATGAATGCCAATACTTGATGTGATGACCATTACCAGGGGAAAGAAGCAAGCTTCCCTCTAGCACACACCATGAAGACCTCGGCACGTACAGAAAAACACAAGGAAGTTGATTGATGAAAAGTTCCACCGCCTAACTGCGAACAAAAAAAAGGCGCGAAAAAAGAATTGGCGAGCAATGCGCTGCTGCGGACGGAACCACCCCCGCACCAAGTTTGCAGCTTCTTTTGATGCCATCATGTGGCGGCTGTCAAGAAAAGGGACCCACATCGATGAAGAGTTTTGCAGAAAATCGTAAAAACAAACAGTCCTACGCAGCACAGTAATTTCCCACTAAGAACTGCAATCGAGGCAAGGCTGAGCAGAAAATGCGAGAGTGGCAGCAAAGGAACGCAGCACGAGAAAAAACCCACCAGACTGTCACTATCAGAAGCGCCCAGACGGAAGGGCGCGAGGAGAGGTCAAAATTATAGTTGAAATTTAAGGAAGCCTTGAGAGGATGGAGGTCACTTCAGGATCCTTCCTTCAATGGTCGTGTCTTGGACACAACTCAGACGGCTAGTTCAACAAAGACTAAAGAATCCTTCAGAAACAAAAATTAATTCTAAAGGACTACCAAGGAAACAGGATCCCTGGTTAGGACTGAGGACACTTCAAGTCACTTACAAACAGCACGCCGAATCCTGCTGCTAACCATAGTCGCCCAAGACCGTCCAGTCTCCTGGGCATCGAATGGTTCACTCCCTTGGGCATCAGAATTGACCGGAGTGAGCCGAATAGCGCAACCGATTGGGATGAGAACCTGATACACGAGTTTCCAGGACGACTTCGACAGCACTCAAGGCAGGTACGGGGACCCCAATTTCCTTTAGTTTAGATCCCGGATAGCACCAAGAAGACTAAAGGCCAGAAGAGTACCTTTGCGTAAAAAGCCAAAAAAGATGAAACAATTAAACAAATTAATCGTGGGCAAGGGGGTCATAGAACCGATTGACAAGCGAGGTGGGAAACACCCAATAGTAACTCACAGAGGGCATTCAAATGTAACAGGCTTCATTTGGAGTAAAGCGTTGCCCCAGGGCGTTTTCCAAAGCCTCATAGAATGCCTATTAAATGGAATTAAAGGGGTTCATTCCATACTTTGATGATGTCCTAATTTCAGGCAAAAACAACAACCCAATTTAGAAAGCAAGACTAAGAGAAGTGCTAACAAAATTTAGAGAATCCGGCCTGAAAGTTAAAAAGGAAAAATGCTGTCTAATTACTGATCACGTCAAATTTTTAGGGTATTTTCATTGACGGAGAGGGTATACACCCTACAGAAAAAAAAAAAGTCAAAGCAATTAAAGATGCACCAGACCTGAAAACAAAACAGACTTACAGGCATTTTTGGGTCTAATAAACTTTTATAACGTATTCCTCCCCCAAAACAACGATTGCATCGGTTTACTGGATAAAAAAACTCATTGGACTTGGGGTCACAAGGAACAAAAAAAGCTTTCCAAAGCATAAAGACTTATTAACCTCAGACACCATTCCTATTCAGTTTAGTATCACCACTCCCATTGACGGTCACCTGTTGATGCCTCACCTTTCAGAGTTGGTGCCATCCTGGAGCACCAATTGCCCGACAGGAGAGAGGCACCCACTTCCTTTTACTCGAAAATGCTCTCCAAAGTGGAACGCAACTATTAGCCAGAACTAGTCAAGAGGCCCTGGCAATCGTCGCCGGAGTTAAAACATTTTCACGAATACTCTATGGGAGGACATTTTCTATTGTAACTGACCATAAACCGTTACTAGGAATTTTGGCGGGAAACAAACCCACACCGAACATTTTATCTCGCCGAATGACTAGATGGTCAGAATTCCTTAGCCGCATACTCATAATACATTGCTGCATCGACCCGGAAAACAAATCACCCATGCAGACGCATTAAGTCGAGCACACATTGCCAACAACAGAAAACGACCCGCTCCAACTACCGCCACACTACAAATAGAGGCCTTCCCTGAACTGCCATTTATCTGCCAATGATGTCGCCAGAGCTACCGCACAAAAGACCCGGTGACTGCCCGCATTTTGAATTGGGTAGTAAAGGGATTGGCCGGGAAAACCAAAAAACTGAAAATTTTAAACCTTTTTCGGACCAGACAGACTGAACTGTCAATTCAAAAGGGGTGCTTGTTATGGGGTGATCGGGTTGGTAATTCCTTCCAGACTGCAGAAAGAAAATGTTGGGTATGCTCCATGAAGGCCACCCAGGCATAGTAAAAATGAAAGCTGGCTAGGAGCTATGTCTGTGGCCTGGTTTAGACAAGGATATTGAATACTGGGTAGTACATGTAATAAGTGCCAGAGAACTAGACCCTCTCCACTGCAAGCACCCAAACAGGACTGGGAGACCCCACGAGTCCCCTGTCTCAAATCCATATTGATTTATTGCAGGACCTACTAGGGCATATGTTTTGATTGTCATAGATGCATACTCAAAGGTTTGGAAGTTATAGTAATGTCAATCCACGACAACCGACACTGTATCAAGCAGTTTAAAACAAAATTATTTGCTACTCATGGTTTGCCTGATGTACTAGTGTCCAACAATGGGGCCACAACTAACCACTATACAATTTGAACAGTATTTAGCTTCCTTAGGTATACGCCATGCACTAACTGCGCCAGCCCACCTGGCGGCAAATGGTAGGGCTGAGAGAATGGTCAGATTTATGAAAGAAGGCGAGAAAAAATGGACCATGGGGATGTCCAAGACAAGCTAAACCGTTTACTCCCACTACAACATATTACCCCAGTAGTATAACAAACAAGAGGCCCAGCATAATTATTAATGGGGGAGGAAACTCAGATCCTATTTAGATAGCATTGCACCCAAATTACACCTATGAAACCCCCTGACTCATCCAGCCGATACCGCACATTTGAAATCGAGTGACCTAGTCTATTGCTAAAAATTTCACGCGGGACCCTCTCTGGCTTCCCAGTCACAATCACACAAATACAGACCCCGGTCCTACCGTCTAACCATGGACGATGGAAGAGAGTGGAAGCGCGGCACATAGACCGCTTCATTCCCGAAACATCGAACGAAAATGCAACCGCGCAAACTTCAAACAATAAAAATTGATGGAAACACAACTAAGGAGGCGGGAAATACAAAGAAATAAAAAGAGGGTGAAAATGAAAACTATTAAAAATAAATCCAGAACATCTAAGCAATCAAAAAGAGCAAAAAGAACACTTACGGTTAGATGAGACCAGCAGAAATAATCCAGGTGAAGAGGAATCCGTCTGGAAGGCTCCTGGAAGGGGCCAGCCAAGCCATCTCAACCCTGCCCGGGAAAACCAGGAGGGAGCGGCAAAACCAACGGTCTGAGAAACTCAAGTGGTAGCAACAATGCTGACTCACCCTTCCAGAGCGGTTCCATGGAGAAGAGCCGGAGGAGACAGTGATTCCCGACTGAACCCCGAAGTCTCCAGCGAAGATGAACCGCACAGGTCAAATAGACTAGAAAGCCCCACTTACCTGCGCGACTATGTCACTCACATAGGACTAAACTAAAGGGGGGAGGGGTGTATCTGTAAACTTGGAAGAGTCCAAGTTGAACATTCTGATTGGCCAGAAAGGCCGAAAGTGGATTGGTTCACTAGGAACCAATCCAGAGAGCCACTTAAAGGCAACAAAGTTAAAGAAACGTCACTGGCTATAAGCTGGCAGGCAAGCCTGTATAAAAAGGGCTGCCGCAGCTTTAGCCAGCTGTTCCAATACTGTTGCTTGTTTGAAATAAAGACTTGTTTACTGGAACCCGGTCTACCGTGCATTTTTCTGGATGGAACAGGGTTGTTGTTGTGGGGAAAATAGGAAGAGGAGGAAATATTGTATGTGTTTGCCACCTTCGGTTATTTGTAAAAAAATAATAAAGGCAGGAAATAAATAAAATGTGGTCTCAGGAAGACCTATGGTGGCACTCTCATGTCTTCCATAGCATGTCTAAAGCTAGATTCACTTCCAGAATGAGGCTTAGTAAGAATTCCACACAAGAACAAAGAACATGATCCAAAATGGAGGTGGCTCTCTTCCCTTTTAAATGTTGTCCTGAGAGAGAAAACTTCCTTATGCTTGATATGTTGCTCAGGGTTAAATTAAGCTTCCTAGACTTTGATTTGCCTGCTCTTTCTCTGGATTGGCAGACCAAGGCAGGCTTAATTGAGAGGGACTTCAAAAAACTATTGCAGTGTCTGACCTTTGGAAATAAAATCTCTCTACGTTTACATCAGTCCCAAACTGTCAAGAAGTAATATTAATCTCCTGTAGTAAAGTGCTGGTGTCATTAGAAATATTGTTCTTAAGGCAATTGTAATGTTTATGGAGTGAGTTTGATTGGGGCCTAGTCAGAAGAAGCGGATGAATTTTTGAAGAGGGTTTGGGGGTTTTGGGGGGGAGGGGCTGGTTTTAAAAGTACCTTGATTTCTGACAGAACCTGAATAATTACTATGGAAGGAGCCAATGGAAAAATACATTGTCTAAATATTCTTTATTCAAACTATGTTTTCTATGTATAAACTTTTATTTATCTTGCCACCAACCCAAAATACTGTCTTCATTGGGACAATATTTGGAAGCCATCAAGAAAATATTCAGATGAATGCAATAACCTTAAGTTCAGTACTGCTTCAATAACCTAATGTTCAATACTACTAATTTAAAAAAAAAAACCAAGATAAATAGCACAATGAGAATTTTCCCCAAATAAAGTGAGATAACCTTGTCTATACTTACAAATTAACCAGATAAGTCTTCTTTAAGCCCCTGTCACACTGCACCAACGGATGCAAAGAGGATGTAAAATGTTAAAAAAAGCTTGCCATCCGTTGGAA
>BHFT01032760.1:0-12975 GCA_004320025.1 Laticauda laticaudata | reverse complement strand
CTAATTTCTCAGATTCAGAATTCTTTGGTTGCTACCACTTCACTTTCAGTAAAAGATGTCTTTTCTCTAAACTAAACTTTCTTTCCTGGATTTTGAATGGAGCTCCGCCTGACAAATTCTCTTGTTTCCCCATCAGGAAAAGCTGCATGAGAAAAGTGTTGTGATGATTCCTTTATTTGGAATTACATGCACATTGGGAAGGTGGACACCACACTGAATGACTGTCTCTCTAGCAACGAATAGCAAAATTTTCACAAACACTCTTTTTGTAATTTTATCCCAAGAACATCACACTCCATTCATAAAATTTCTGTGAAAACAACATTCTCATCTGAAAGAAATGTTGAAAAGCAATTCTCATTCATTAAATTAAATGAGAACAGTAGAGAAAAAAATATGCTCAACGTCTCAGTTTTATACTGTTTAAAATGAGATCCCTGTGGTGACTGGATACATAGTCCCTCACACCCATTATTTTTGATTTCAAGATCATTGCTGTTAATCATTGCATTAAAAAGTATGCAATTTTAACAGCCACTGTACTCTCCACAGCCCATTCTTCACATGCAGAGCAGGGGTGGGATTCTACCAGTTCGCACCTATTTGCTAGAACCGGTTATTAACATTCTAAGCAGTTCGGAGAACCGGTTGTTAGAAGAAATTACTGNAAGAAATTACTGGCCTAATCCTGTAAGGAAGGCAGGAAGGAAACATTCTGGTGTTGCTTACAGAAACTGCCTCTCTGTTAACCCTTGTTACATTCTTGGCAGGACTAGACTTCCTGTGTCAGGAACTTCTCTGGAGTTTTTTTCCCCTCTTTTGCTAATACTTTGCTTATGTAGAGTGACCATTCAAAGTTACAATGGCACTGAAAAAAGTGACTTATGACCATTTTTCGCACTTGCAACTATTGCAGCAGCCCCACATCATGACAGGCCAGGCGAGATGAGTGCCTTGATGTGAATGATATTGAGTTGGTCACGCCCAGCCAATAACATGACCACCAAGCCACATCTACCCAGTCACATGACCACCAAGCCATGCCCACCAACTTAGCCATGCCCACAGAACCGGTTGTTAAAAAATTTGAATCCCATCTCTGATGCAGAGTATAATATGGACCAGTTGGTATTTAACATGGGACTACAGATTTAAGGTGGTTGGAGGTCTGATCAAGCTGTGGTGAAACACCACTGAGAAGTTCTATTTCTCCTCGGCAGGAAAGGAAGCAGAGTAAAGTTCTGAGGTGGGACAGTCTGGTTAGTTGTTGAAAACATGAAATAAAAGAGAAAGAGAATAATCTCTAGGCTATGAGAAATGTAACCATACATTTTCAATGATAAAAAGTTATTTGGCACTTCTATACATGTAATTTTAGCCTGGCTAAACATGACAGGTTCATTCTCCGGTTCCTCCTAAATTCATAGTACATAAATCCACTGTCTACTCTGGGATGACAGTTATCATCTGTTGTGAAATTCAATTTTATTTCTCAGATTACTGGCTGGCCTGCTGATTGAGAAGGGCTCTCTTGAGTTGCATGATGTTGGTCAAAATTGGACATCAGGTTTTTTTTATAAGATAACTCAATATCTGGAAAAAAAAGCTCATGTTCAGAAAGTGAGAAGGAGGCAAATGCAATCTGAATGGACAATGGCAATCTTTAAACAGAGGAAGAAATGCTTACCTTAGCAGAGGTGTCTACAGGGTGTTGTCAAATAGCTTACACTATGGCTGTGACAGGGTGATCGACAATCCATTTGTTTTCTAAGTGAAACATACATCAAATCCAGATAGAGCTTTGATCACAATACTGTAGCTGCCTTTCCGGGTTTTTTTTAACCACATCCTCGTGGATGCCCATGTAATCCAGAAAGTGTTTTTAGTGCTCTTTGGTGGCATCTGGATGATTTCCTCTAAAAAGTCAAGAGAAGAGGTAAAGTATAACTGTGGGGATACCTCGTCATCCAGGTCATTGTTGTCCTAAAAGTGCTTTTATTCAAAAGGCAACTGGACTTTCTTGGTTTTTGCTTGAAGACGTTTCATTTCTCATCCAAGAAGCTTCTTCAGTTCTGACTGAATGGCAGAGAATGGAAGAATTTATATTTCTTGCAGTCATTTGGTCATTAGCATTCTTTCTGAGAATTGTTGAGACCACTTGGAGGTTTATCTGAGCTCTCAGGGTCACCTGAATAGTGCAAATGGGAGTGGAACCTTATTGAAATTGCTAAAAGGACTGTGTTATAAATCTGTACCCTGAGGGAACAGATAACCTCCACGTGGCCTAAATGACTCTCAGACCAGATGACTGCAAGAAATATAAACCCTTCCATCTTCCACCATTTATTCAGAACTGAAGAAGTTTCTTAGATGAAAAGTGAAGCATCTTCAAGCAAAAACAAAGGAAGTCTAGTTGCCTTTTGAAAAAGCATGTTTGAGGGAAGGTATGAGTTCGAAAATGCATGGTTCATGGGTAGGCAATATTTGAAGGCTGAAGGGTTAGATTTCAACCTTCCAGATTTTGTGGGACCAGGGAGTCTTTGACTTACAACCATATGTTTAGTGACTGGTTAAAATTACGACAATGAAAAAAATGACTTATGATCATTTTTCACATTTATGTAGCATCCCCATTGTCATGTGATCAAAAACAGGGATGTATTTATGATAGTTGGACTCTCCCAGGGTCATGTGGTCACTATTTGTAATCTTCCCAAGCTTCTGACCAGCAAAGTCAATGGGGGAAGCCAGACTCACTTAACGTCCACCAGTTTCCCTTAACAGCTGTAAAGGCCTGGTCCCACTGGCCGACGGACACAAAACGTATGCATAAAGGACACAGCGGATGAGCAAAATTTGGTGGTGGCTTCCAATCCGTCTATTCATCTTGCCTCCCAAAAGTGGCCGAAAAATTTGTTGATAAACAAAAGCAGAAAAAGAACGGAAAGAACGGTACGTGGATAGTACCTGTAGCGGGGGATGTTAAACAGGGCAGTTGGTTCCAGATTGTGGAAGCCTAGCCGGTAATGAACAGCCAGAATGGAAGAGGATGACACCTCCGAAGGGGTCCACGGGGGATATTTGCAAAATGGACCGCATATGCGGATGAAGCGGATGCATCATCGTACCGCCCTAAAGGAAAAAAAGGGGATGCCACGACGGGGATGTATATCGGATGCAAACTGGTTCACATGCATCCCTCCCTTTCTATTTCCCACGCTTGGTAATGTGATGTATACGGACGTTCATGTACCTTTTCTTTCCTCCCCTCTTTCCATTTCTTAGCTGCAGCGGATATGAAGTTGCCGAGGGCATGCCCGCAGAGGGATGCAGAGAGGACTTACAGCAGACGTTTAACGGATATGATAAACGGACATAGAACGTTTTGTTGGCTTATTATGTCGCGGGGATTTACATCTGATATCTGTTGTGTATAACCGTACACGGCGGTATAAGGTTCATCCGTTCACAAAGTTTTTGTGCAGCTTCAAGCTCAAAACTTCTTGCGTGGATGAAATCTCAGTGGACGGATGCTGGAGGGATAGAGCGTATGAAACACGTATGCAGTGAGGACACAACGGATGCATAGCGTTTTCCAACGGGTGGCAAGCTTTTTTTAATGTTTTACATCCTCTTTGCATCCGTAAGTGCAGTGGGACCGGGCCTTAATATGTTAATGAATGTTTTTCCCTGTCAAATGTTCCCAGGCTATACAGTATATTTTTTTTCTCTGAAACAATGAAGCTTGGATAGCCTCCTACCATGTAGAAACAGGAGGAAAATCTGTATTATTTCCCCCCCATGAAACTGAGACTTCTAGTACTTAAATAGATGTACTTTGAAAAGCATCCATGAAAAAGACCTAAAACAGGATGGACACCTTGTATTGCAGGCCCAATTGGCAAAAGAAAGCTCAAGACACATAGGTTGGAAGCACGTGGAAGAGGTCTTCATCCTACAGTGGATATACAATGGCTAGAATGATGATGATGATCATACATCATTTCATTTATGGATAAGGATGGATCTGATTGCTTAAAGTCATAGTATTACTTACAGTCACTGTTGGCTTAGCAACATAATTCCTTCACACAGCCAACTGTACCCATGCCTTTCAATTAATAGCAATTCCTTATTTTGGCATCTGTGCTAAATGCAAATTGGTTCATTGAACACTAATGGTGGGTGGGTGGGTTTCTATCATTCAAAACAAGAACTGTAAAGAATAAGAAAAAAAAAAGAAAAATCATTTTTTTTTCTTCGCTTACTTGAGTCTTTAAGAGCACTATAAATAGGATTTACATCAGCCCCTGAAGCAAATAAGGACAGTGTAAAAGAAAAAGGAGGTCCAGTTCTCTGGATTTGGTCATAGAGCTGAAGGATCCATTAAAACCAGAAAGACCTATCCCTGCCCAGTGTAAGAATCCTGATTAAGTATTCTCAACAGACAGTTGTCTGTTCTTTGCTTGAACAAATCCATAGTTCCCTGCTTTTTCTGTTAGAGCTTTTGCCCCATTAATGTTCAAATTTATTTTGACTTTCTGTAAATTAAATTTATTATCTGACAGAACAAAAGAGAACAAGTCCTGAGTTTTTCCCCTGTGCCATCCTTTAAATATCATATCCTCCTTCAGTGGCCCTTTCTCCAAGTTCAATAGACTAGCTTCTTCCATCTTTTTTAATAGGAACCAGTTTCTTATTTTCTGACTGTTCTCATTGCACTTTTCTGAATTCATATCAAATTATTAAAATATGGGTCCAGAACTGGACAGGCTTCTTCAGATAAGTGGACCCGAGACACAATAAATTGAGATGTTTGATAGGCATCCAAACTTCCACCATTCTTATTAACATTTTTCATTAGCTACCTTGTGTAACATAGTCTTTCTTTTTGGTGTACCCTTCTTTCTTCTTGGGGATTTTGGCTCGCAATTTCCAGTTCTGGCTATGGATTATTGTAATTCACTTGACTTCTAATAAAACTATACCTTTTGCAACAAATGGAGCCAAGGATTGCTTCTGCTTAGGAATTCAAGCTGAAGCAGGTCTGACGCCTCCATTCTTACCTGCCCAAATGTTGAACTGTCTAAAGATGTATTAAATTGATTAAACTGATTGATTAAGCAATTGCAGAATCTCTGAAACATGTTGTGATTCCATACAGTATTTTTTACGATGTAATTTGTGTGACAAATGTTGAGAATATCATCCTACTGTGCTTCATTGAATTTTGTTAATGGCTTGGGCTTGTAATTATTTCATAGTCTGCAATTTGCCTTTCTGAGCCGTCATTCACTCAGCTTATTAGGATATGATTTATCCTAGAAACTTCATTGGAAGTGTTAATCACAGTGTCAAGACTGAAAATTAAAACATGCTCATCAGGATACCAATAATGGAATTTCCATTTTCTTTCTGCATTGAGATGCAAATTAACATGACACTCAATTTCATTGCTGAAATCCTAAATCAAGTAAATAAACACAAACACACCACTTCTGTCTTGCATTAATGGGGAGAAGTTTCTGAAAGACCAACAAAAAGGTTGGAAATATGAACTAAGATATTGAATTTAGTAGCTGGAACAATGAAGTGGATAATAGGCCAGAACACACAGTCATAGTTGATTAGTTGGAGTGCTGATTCCTGCAAGAAACAATCTTTGCTATGTTAATATTTTCCTTCCTTTTTCTTCTGTGTGTTCTGTATACAGTGTACTGATTAATTTTATCTCATGATTTTCCTGTGTTCCTGACTATCTTGTGTTCTTTCTGGATGATGACAGACTGCTGTAAGTTTGAACGTGTTATATATGTATATGTCTACAAGTTTGTGTTAGTGTCTCTGACTTCATCTGAACAGCTGCTGTGCCATTCCTTGACATGAACCTCAGAAAACCTCAGGAATTTACTCCTAAAAGGGCATCTTACCTTCAGTTTTTGAATAATTTCTTCAGTCTTTTAATAATATGGAATCTTGACATCTCAGGCAATCTTAAGAAATCTCAGAAGATTTTGGTAGGCACACAGAACCATTAAAAATGGCTAATTCCTGGGCTAACAAAAATTGAATTAAACCACCTGGTACTATTTCAGGTAAATTTATATCAGATATCAAGTGTTTAGGAACTTGGACAATCTGGTTTATAATAGCAGAGTTCGTGAGAAGAAATTGTGGATCCTGGTAGATCACAGATTAAGTGTGAGCAAGCAGATGTCAAAAAAAGTTAAAGCACTCTTGGGATCAATAATGTCAAGAACATGGGAAAACATAGGTAGTCAGGTTAGTCAGATTTCACCTGGAATACTGGTTCCAGTTTTAGTCATCACAATACAGAAAATGTATTGGGAAATATGCAGAAAAAAGTAACATAGATGGTGAGGAGTTAGGAAGTTACATTCTAAGACTTAAAGAAATTAGGTAATTCTATGAAGAACAACTAAAAGGACTGGGCATGTTTAGCCTAAAAGAATAGAAAACTAAAAGGAGACATGAGAGCAGCTTTCATACATTTGAAGAGTTGTTACAGGGAAGAGAGTGTGGATTTATTCTCCTTAGCTATTAAGGGGAGCCAATGGATGGAAGACTCACAGAGAGAGGGCCAAACTCAAATAAGGAGGAACTCCCTGACTATGAGAGTTATTGAGCAATATAACAGCTTGCCTTCTGAAATCACGGGCAATCCAGAGGTGGTATTCAGCAGGTTCTGACCAGTTCTAGAGAAGCAGAAATTTTGAGTAGTTCAGAGAACCGGCAAATCCCACCTCTGACTGGCCCCTCCCCCATCTATTCTCTGCCTCCTGAGTCCCAGCTGATTGGCTGGCTCTTTTTTGGTTGCCCTGCACAGGAGAACGGAGCTGGAAAGCAGGTTAGTGGGGTGAGGAGGAAATGAGATATTGCAGTAACTTTCCCCCAGGAGTGGGGAGAGAATGGGAATTTTACAGTATCCTTCCTCTGCCATGCCCACCAAACCACACCTACCAAGCCACACCATGCCCGCCAAGCCATGCCCACAGAACTGGTGGTAATATTTTTTTTAATCCCAGCACTGGGGCAATTGGTTATTGGAGGTTTGTCTGTGATGGTCTGAGAACTTCTGCTCTGGAGAGCAGGTTGGGCGAAAACAGGGACCCCCAGCTTCTGAGCCAGGGCCCACTAATGGACCTTGAGCTGTTTGTAACAGGGCCATGGAAACAAGGGGCTTGTGTGAGCAATGGGTAAGCACGTGCATGAACGCTCCATTTTTGTGAGTGGCAGGTGGGCATGCACACTGCTCACGCAAATAGAGGTGTATGTGAGAGCTTGCCAACTGCTTGTCCAGAGCCATCCCTTCCCCTCCCCCACATCAATCTGCAAAGTCAGAAAATTTGAGGAAGTCTGGACTAGAAAACCTCCAACCTCCCTTCCAACTCTTGTCTTCTACCATTCTTTGGCAAATATGAACTATGATTCCACTTATGATTCACTTAACAACGGCAGCAAAGGTGGTGTTCAGCAGGTTCTCTCATACCACCTCTGACTGCCCCCCCCCCTTANTGCCCCCCCCCTCTATTCTCAGCCTCCCGAGTCCCAATGATCAGCTGGGTCTTCTTTTGTTGCCCTGCCCAGGAGAACGGAGCTGGAAAGCAGGTTAGTGGGATGGGGAGGGAATGGGGATTTTCCAATAACCTTCCCCTGCCTCGCCCACAGAACTGGTAGTAAAAAAAAAAATGAATTAACTTAACGACTGTGGCCAAAAAAGTCAAAAATGGGGCAAAATTCACTTAATAACTGTCTTGCTTAGCAACAGATATTTTGGGCTCGATTGTGGTTGTAACTCGAGGACTACCTGTAAATCTTCATTCTGGATATGTCAATGAGAGTTCAGGAGTGTGAGAGCCCACTGAGAGCCCACATGTGTTTAACACGGCAGAGCCTAGATTTGTATTTCTATTTCTTACCATTTTCTGTGACACTGAGAAGGCCCTAAGATCACACTGTCAGATCTGATGAAAGATGAACTATTTTCAAGTCCATCTCTTCATGGACTGTTTTCATTCGCATTGGTTAAGGGCCCCATTTGCTTTCCTCCCTGTTCTGTTCCAATAAAGTTCTACTTTATGTCATGTCTTTTTGATGATAAATCTGAAAGCAAAGGCTGCTTTTATTACTGACTGTTGTGAGACTATTTTGGAGACTTTCTTGATTAAAAAGTACAGAGGAGAAAAATAGCCCATCGACTTATGCTTGCTTCAGAATCAATTTTGTTCTGTATAACTTGGAAGGTTCCAAGTAGTCTCTTCTGACTGGCCATAAAGGCCAGTAAAGGATTGGTTCATTAGGAACCAATCCAAGGAGCCGCTCAAAGGCGGCAAAGTTAAATGAATGTCATTGGCTACAAGCCGGGAGGCAAGCCTCTATAAAAAGGGCTGCCGCGGCTTGAGCCAATGTTCCGTTACTGTTGCTGTTAACTAATAAAGAGTTATTTGTTTGAACCTGGTCTACCGCGCATCTTTTCCAGATGGAACAAATTTAATGGCCAAGCCTATCGCAGAAACATATCAATGATGTAGGCATCTGCATCATGATTTTCCTCATGCCAACCCAACCTCCTAATTCAATTTCAATACATTTTACCCTTGATCTTATTTCCTGAATGGTGGAAGGGGAGATTATTTCCTCTGAACTCAGCTCTATACGGTCATTGCTCCTTCCTATGATTAAAATGATCAAAATCTTACAGTAGCCTGACATGATAAATTAAAGTCTTCCTTCTTCAGGTACAGCCAAGTATGAAAGTCTCTGCTTTGAGTATATTGCTCTTCAGAGATTAATAGATGAGAGTAGGTCCTGCTTGTAACTGCTTTGCAAATATTGGATGGCCTCTTGTTGCGTTCTTTTGCTCGGTATCCTTGGGAAGCATTCAAATCCTTTCCCCCAGGGGTGGGATTCTACCAGTTCGCACCTACTTGCTAGAACTGATTGTTAACATTCTAAGCAGTTCGGAGAATCCGTTGTTAGAAGAAATTACTGGCCTAATCCTGTAAGGAAAGCAGGAAGGAAACATTCAGGTGTTGCTTACAGAAACTGCCTCTCCGTTAACCTTTATTACTTTCTTGGAAGGACGAGACTTCCTGTCTCTGGAGCTTCTCAGGAATTTTTTCCCTCTCCTTTGCTGGTACTTTGCTTGTTTGGAGTGACCATTCAAAGTCACAATGGCACTGAGATAAGTGACTTATGACCATTTTTCACATTTATGACTGTTGCAGCTTCCCCACAGTCATGAGAGGCCAAGCGAGATGAGTGCCTCGATGTGAGTGATATTGAGTTGGCCATGCCCAGCCAATAACATGACCACCAAGCCATGCCCACCAACTAAGCCATGCCCACAGAACCAGTTGTTAAGAAAATTGAATCCCACTCCTGCCTTCTCCCTTAATGCAGTTATTCTAATCCAGTATTCAGGCTTCACATTTACAAAGGCAGGGGTTCGAGTAGGGACTGCCCTACTTCAATCTGCTGACATGGGGATCTCAGAGCATTCTTCCCTTCCAAACATTTCCCTGCCCTATGGAAAATCTAGCAGGCCAGGAAGAAGGCTGGATAAGGAGTCTTCTGCAGTATGTGTAAATACTCCCAATATCACAATAATCTGTGATTATTCCCTACTGTGGATGTCTTCTCTTCAACTTGAAATGGCTATGGTACAACCTCCCAATTCTGAAAATACTTAAATAAGCATCTGTAACAGTGATGATATTTTACCAGTTCGGCCCGGTTCTGCCGAGCCGGTAGCAGCGATGAGCAACAGAGACAGAACCTGTTCTTTCTGCTGCTCTGCTGTTGGGCCCACCCACCTGCCTGGGCTCCCATACTTTTATCCTCTCAATTTGAAATCTCTGCCCTTGCACATTTGGTGGGCGTGCACATGCAAAGTGTGTGCACGCACGCGAAGCGTGCCTACCAAGCCACACCCACTGAACTGGTGGTAAAAATATTTGAATCCCACCATTGATCTGCATGGAGTCAGATCAATTAATAGCAATAGCAATAGCACTTAGACTTATACACATCTTGACAGTGCTTTGCAGCCCTCGCTAAGATGTTAGTCAGCCTATTTCCCCCAACAATCTGGGTCCTCATTTTACCCACCTCGGAAGGGTGGAACACTGAGTCGACCTTGAACCTGGTGAGATTCGAACTGCCAAATTGCAGGCAGCTGGCTGCAGCAAAAGTAGCTTGCAGTACTGCACTCGAACCACTGCACCCCTGAGGCTCTTAAAAGCTGCTTTATTTATTTTTAAATTTATTTATTTATTTAGAAAATTTGCATGGCTGCCCAACTCATTCACAGTGACTGTGGGCAGCATAAAAGAATTAAAAACCCAATGCAAAACCCAATAAGCCCACGACCCTGATGACCACAATGAAACCAACCTCTTGACGGGCTCCATAACACCTAGGGATCCCAGACCTGCTGGCAAAACTATGTCTTCAGGGCCTTTCAATAGACTGTCAGGATGAAGGGCAATTTTATTTCCACAGGGAGGAGCCACCACCGAGATGGCTCTTATTCTTGGTCCTGCTAGCTGGATCTCCTTAAGAGAGGGGACCTGTAACTTATTCTGCCTCCTGCCTCTGGTGGGTCAGGTAGATGTAAATGGGAAAAGATGATCCTTCAAGTAATATGACCAGAGGGGATATTCAGCAGATTCTGACCAGTTCTGGACAACTGGTAGTGGAAGTTTTGAGTAGGTCAGAGAACCGGCAAATACCACCTCTGACTAGCCCCGCCCCCATCTATTCTCTGTCTCCGTGATGACAGAGCTGTTCTCTGTCTCCCAGCTGATTGGCTGGGTCTTCTTTGTTTGCCCTGCACAGGAGAATGGAACTGGAAAGCAGGTTAGTGGGATGGGAGTGGGGATTTTACAGTATCCTTCCCCTGCCCACCTCCACCAAGCCACGGCCTATTGCCCACCAAGCCACACCCACAGAACCAGTAGTCAAAAAAATTGAATCCCACCACTAAACATGACCAAGGGCCATGTAGGATGGATATGGACATTTGTGCATTTTCTTAATTCTGTAACCTAATGCAGTAACTACAAAAACTGAAGGCATCACAAGTCCAACATTTGTAACAAGACAATTTAAGTTTAAGGCTAACCAAAATGCTGCAAAAAACCCAACAACATTGAAAAGTATTTGGTTCTCCAAAATTTTTGATCAGACAAGAAAAACAAACTTAATTCCAAAAATTAGGTCAACCAATTGCAGTTCAAAAATGAAAATTGTGAAAGCACCTTGAGATTCTTTCTTCTGTATGCTGAAACCATTAATAAGTTGGCCATCACTTGGACATGTCTATCATTATACTAAGCTTAGAATATTTAACAAGAATCTCAAGTTCTTGTTTAGCAAGCAAGCAGAATGCATTAATTAGCTAGAGAAACTTGATGTTATTGAGGTACCACCATCTATCACATCTTTTATTTTGGTTTACTTTCATCCACCATTGCAACCAATGTTCAGAGGAAGCCAACTCTGTCTTATGGACCTTCATCTGTGACCTTGTTTGTATGCATGAAGCTCCTCCCGTGGTTAATTTTGACAGTTTTACTTGCTCAGGTGCACTGAATCTTGGCTGGTATCCATTGCCCCTTTGTAGTACTTCTCAGTGGCTCTAATGAACAGTTATTTTATGGCAGACGTTTGAAGAATTCTATGCTGTTATCTTCGCCCTTGTTCTATCATCTTTTCTGCAAGCTAAAGATTCAGATTAATCCATAACTTGATATTATGCCTCCGCAGGGATACATAAAAATGGTTTTGCATCAACATGGCTCTGTACGTCTTTGCCAAGTGGCTCGCAATGATGCACTTTCAATGACTGAACTCTTCTCAGTTCTGACTGTTTGTGTTTATGCAGGAGAACCAATATGGAAAAAGGGAATAAAGCAATGCCAAGTCCAGGCAGCTCATCCTTAACTCTGGTTTTATTTTAGCTTCCAACTGTGCTCTCTCCAGAGCTGGTGGGAGCTTCATCTTTCCCAATAAGCATGGCTAGTAATTAATTCATTCATTAATTAACAATAGTCAACTCCTCTGGGCAATCTCAGGCTGAGAGGGAAGCTTCCCCCCAACCTCTTTAGTTTGTAAGAAGGTGTTCCAGAAAGACTAGGACAGATTTTGTTCCTTTATTATTATATGCACACCCCTCTTTTCTAGTCTATTTCTATAAACACTCAGAGTAGCTTACAGAAAGACTGTGAATCATAACAGTAAAATCAATACAATTTAAAAAAGCCCAATTGCTCAAATTTGCTGGCAGAGATGTAATTTTGTCACTTTTCTATGTCTTGGGAGATTGGAAGCTAACTATACTGTATCTCCTTTGGGAGTGTGGGCCACAACCTGCGATATCTTCCACACAGCCTTTTGTGTTGATCAAAGTAACTGGGAAGATTTAGCGCAGGCAGCCTGACCAATAACCAACCAGAAGCACTGACATTTTTGAAAACCAGAACAGAAGGCAAAGGGTAGGTTCCTTTGTTCTCTGAGATGGTTCTTTTAGCTGTAGGCAAAGAAGGCACACAAAATTGATCTCACTCTTTTCCATCAATTCCATCAAATTCCATCTATTTGGGGTCTTTCTACCCTTAATCCTAACTGCTAAAGAAAAAAAAGCTTTAAAAAAAGTTTAAAAAAGGTATAAAGTCCCTACATCTAAAAAACATCCAAGTTACCCAGGAGCTTGCTCTTCCTGAGACCATCATCTGTGAACTAACCTTAAATATCACACTTCGATTCTTACTATGTTACAGAGCACCTGATTATGACATCAAGCATGTAAACAAGCTAAATTCACTACTAACATGGACAACATCCTGCCCAAACACATTTATCTTTCTTGGTGACTTCAACCTACCTCATATTGACTGGACCCTAAACGAATGTACAACTGAACCCATACACACAACCTTCTTCAATGCTGTT
>BHFT01032758.1:0-13747 GCA_004320025.1 Laticauda laticaudata | reverse complement strand
ATATGACCACCAAGCCATGTCCACCACCTAAGCCACGCCCACAGAACCAGTTGTTAAAAATTTGAATCCCACCCCTGTTTTAAGGCCAGATCTATCTGTTGTGCCATCTACTACTCAGTAGCTAATACAGACTCTAACACGATATTAGCGCCCTTTCCTTAAGAGGAGGTGATTCTGTGGCATTTAGCATGAGGCCCAGTCAGAGTGGGCTTCAAAAATTTCAGCAACGGATTCTCTGCCTGGTTTCTGGGTGGGCGTGGCCATGGTGGGCTTGGTCTAGTCGGCCTCCTGCACCAAGGAGGGGGGTTCACCTTCCCCAGGCTCTGGAGACTTTCCTTGAGCTTCTGGGAGGGCAAAAACTGCCCCTCCCGGGCTCCAGAGGCCGGAAACGGGTCTGTTTTCAGACTTCCAGAACTTCTGGGAGGCCCATTTTCCCCCCTCCTTGAGCCTCTTGCACTTACCTCACATCCAAAATGGGCAGCATGGAAACTCCTGGGAGGGGAGGGGAGGGGAGGGAGGGGTGTAGGGGCAGGGACAGGTGGGAGGGTGCAGCCAAGGGTGGGATTTGGAGATTCTCTGATCCAGCCATAATGTTAGCAATGGGTCCTGAGCGAATTCGTAGCAACCCATCCCTGGGCCAGTCCAACATCCTCAAAACTATCTAGTTTGAGACAATATTTAAAAAAAGAATGCCTGCATAGCTTTTATAAACTTTAGTCCATGTATATTTCTCTAGACCAGTGATTCTTAACATCAGCAACTTTAAAATATGTGGAATTTAGGGCCAGTTTGGTCTAACGGTTAAAGCATTAAGCTTGAAACCAGAATATCATGAGTTCTAATCCCACTTTAGGCATCAAAGCAGTTGTGTGACTTTGGGCCTGTCACTCTCCCAGCCCAGTTCATCTCATAGAGTTGTGGTTGAGGGGGAAACAGAAGGAGGAAGGAAATATTAAGTATGGTCACTGTGCTATTTGTAAATAATGGATTCACATTATAGGACAGAGGGATGACAGAAAAATATAATAAATAAAATTAAGAAAGGCAGGATTTTTTAAAAATCTGAATCTAAATTCCCAGTATTCCTTCATGTATCTTAAAATAGTTCAGGTTGTTCTGGATATTGGGTTAAATGTGGAAACAAAAACCCTTTGTGGGTGACTTTTGAATTATTCTTTCATCCTCAGTACTCTGCTTCATTATCTTTTTTGCACCTTCAAATATTGTTGATTCCTGGTGATGGCCTGGATTAATCCCTGCAGTTTTCTTGGCAAAGTTTGGAAAGGTTTGCCATTGCCACCTTCCTAGGGCTGAGAAAGAGTGCCTGGTCTTAGGTCACAAGCTGGCTTCATGCCTAAGGTGGGACTAGAATTCAGAGTCTTCCAGTTTCTAGACTGGTTTGTTAACCTCTATACAAGACTGGCTTTCAATCATCTTAATATTATTTAGCAAAACTGAATTATTTCTAATCGAGATTTTCTTCTTTTACACAATAATCCTCAAGAAATCTCTGATTTTAACCTTGTTATTCTCCAAAAGAATGACCAATATTGGTGCAAATTTTAACACATTATATTCATTTTTCCAATAATTTTAGTGAATATTATCACACACATGAAACTAATACAACTAACTACATAATGCTGAAGTATTTGAACAATTAAAGATTAAATAAGTGCAGAAAAATAAAAAAGAAATATCCTCATCCTAGCAGGTATAGACAACATTAAAAACTTATTACTAATCTCTTAAAGTATAACCAAAACTATAACCTCTTCATTCCACACTTTATCCCATTCTCTATAAGCCCATCTCTAAAAGTTATCTCTCCATATGAATCAGCTGTAAGGATTATCAGATAACAGAATTATTAGAAATTCTGGACTGGATGGGTTTGGCCATTTGGATGGGTGTAGCCATTTGGGTGGGTGTGGCCAGTTTGATGCCACTCCTCAAACTTCTGGCATGTTTTCTCTCTGCACTGGGTAGACTGGGCTGAAGCTATGCTAGCCTGATCTTTCCTCTTCGCAATGGGTAGACCAGGCTGATTTTTCTTCCTCGCATTGGGGTTGGATCTAGCCCGCAAGCCTTGAATTTGACATCCCTGCTCTAGAACAATGGCAACATTGGTCTCACAAGCTCTGAAGCAATCTTTTGCTTTCAAACACAAAGTATTGAATAGGGGTAGGGTGGAAATTTGAAAGAAAATTTCACTTTTTCAGAACAGAACCAGAAATAACACAACTCTAATAGATACATCTATTAGAGCCTTCCCAACTTTAATTCTTCAGAATAGTTGGAAATTCCCAGAAATTGCAATGCTGTCACACATCTCAGTGGAATCAGCTTAAGGAAAAGTGTCCTAATCATTATGTTTTAAATCCAGTATTCACCTAAGAAAAAGCATTCTTTCTTGTATACAAATATATATAATCTGTGATACAAAATTGTATTATTTACCATATGAAGAAATCTAGAACTTCAGAACTCCCAGTAAAAAAAATCAAAACTTAACTTTATACAGGTAGTTACAATAGTTCATTTAATGACTGTTCGAAATTAACAACTGCACTGAAAAAAATAACTTATCCCCGTTTTTCACACTTATGACTTTTGTAGCATTCCCATGATCCCATGCTCAAAATTCAGATGCTTGGCTAACTAACCAACTCTTACTTATGACCAATATTTATGTCCCAAGGTCATGGGCTCTCCTTTTGCAACCGTTTGACAAGAGGAGCAGTGATGCGATTCAAAAAAAATTGCTACCGTTTCTGTCGGCATGGCTTGGTGGGTGTGGCTTGGTGAGCATGGCAGGGGAAGGTTACTGCAAAATCCCATTCCCTCCTCACCCCACAAACCTGCTTTCCAGCTCCATTCTCCTGTGCAAGGCAACCAAAGAAGATCCAGCTGATCAGATGGGACTCAGGAGGCAGAGAACAGATGGGGTTAGCAGGGCCAGTCAGAAGTGGTATTTGCCGGTTTTCCGAACTACTCAAAATTTCAGCTACCAGTTCTCCAGAACTGGTCAGAACCTGCTGAATACCACCTCTGATATGGGCTGTTCTTTTTTCTTTAGATCAGGGGTCCCCAATCCTGGTCCATGGATAGGTGCTGGTTCATGGCCTGTTTAAAACTGAGCCATGTAAGGGGCAGGTGAGTGTGTGAAGCTTCATTTGTGCATGCACAGGATCTAGATTGCAGGCATGAAAGCATCACCCTGCCAGTGCTGTTCCCTTTACCAGTCCATGGAGCCTGAAAGGTTGAGGATTGCTGCTTTAGATTTTCAGATGCTCAAGAGCTCATTCAAAGCTTCATGAATCATTATTCAATCAGTAATCAATGCAGTTGCCCCTTTTCCATTCTGTTTGCTATCTGCCTGAACCTTTAGCCAAATTCATTGAAAAGAAAGCAATTTGGCTTGCAAGAACTCCAGCGACTGAATCATTGCCTGTCTTGGCTTAATGTTTCCCAATGTATCCAATATATACTAAACTAGAGTTTTATTTTCTTTCTAATTGCCTTCCCTCTTAGTTAATAGCTATTTTACAAATAAACATTAATTGTGTATATGGATATGGTGGAAGACAAGAGAAAAGGGTAATTAGCAACAAGATGGATAACAATAGCAATAGCTCTAAATTTAAACCCTAACTGCTGGAAATGTAAATAGGTACAAGGTACCTTCTTCCATGCATGGTGGCTTTGCCTGAAACTTAAAAAAATATTGGATTAAAATACAAAAATGGTTAAACGAAATTACACATTGCCAAACAGAATTGAAACTGGAATTGTTTCTTTTGAGGATTATCAAGGGAAATTATCCTAAAAAGATAAAATATTTGATTTTACACATAACCACAGCAGTGAGAATTGCACTCACACAATGCTGGAAAATGATCACCATACCAACGGATTAGTAATCCGTTTTTTTTTTTTTATTGTGCAGAAATGGATAAACTCACCTTAGAGTTAAACAACAAGGAAGACTTGGAATATTACACAGTTTGGGAAAATTGGTACCAATGGATAGATAATAGGAATAAGAAAAGAAGAATATGTAAATATTTATATGTATATGAATAATTAGAAATGTATGGAAATGTATATATATAGCCAAGATTTTTAGTACTGTCAAAGAAGATTGAGATTTGTAAAAAGTTATTTTTAGATTTACTTGTATTTTAATGTTTCATATTTCAATACAAAATTTACAAAAACAAGATTAAATAAAATTACCTTTCTAGGGCTGAAAAAACACCCAATAACAATAGCACTTAGACTTATATATCATTTCACTGTGCTTTACAGCCCTCTCTAAGCAGTTTACAGATTCAGCCTATTGCCCCCAGCAATCTGGATCCTCATATTACCCACCTCGGAAGGATGGAAGGTTGAGTCAACCTTGAGCCTGGCGAGATTTGAATTGCCAAATTGCAGCCAGCCAGCAGTCAGCAGAAGTAGCCTGCAGTACTACATTCTAACCATTGTACCACCGTGGTTCACGTACCCAGTTACAGTGGTGATGAGTGCACGGTTGGAAGAGGTGAAAGGCCAAGTGAGGAATAGATTGTCCTGGAGAAAATCTATGTGGTCACTAACAATTGACACCAAGTTACTAACTTATAATCATTCAATATGAAAACCTAAATGTCAACTAAAGAATACTTCTTTGGTCTTTTTAGTTGCCAGCAGAAAGGGGTGGGGGAAGCAATGCATTTGTTAAATGCTTCAGATAATCACTTTGGCAATCGAAGCTTCTGGCACACAAAATTATTACTGGAGAGCATGACTGATGACTCTTGGCTATGGATGTGTCTCATTGGAGAATATACATCCAGGGGGAGGGGGGAAGACCAGGGTCAAGGGTGAAATGAATGATGTGCCAGAGTTGTCTTTGACCAGGAAACACCGACATGTCAACTCCAAATAAATCAATCTTTTTTACTCTGAGAGATATGGCTGGAGACTTATGATTTGAATGGGAGTGCATGTTGGAGTCCTGACACTAAATTTATGAAGAACGCTTAAATGCTGAGAATGGTGGAAAGGAAGAGAAGAAGAAGATCAGTAGTAAGGGAAGGAGGGACTCACTTATAGTGGTGATTTGGTCTTGGAAGACCAGGTTAGGGACAAATCATTTCAAGAAAATCTGTCGACAGATAAGTCCTTGACTTACAACCATTCATTTAGTAGACTGAAGTCACAATAGTGTTGCAAAAAAGTGACGTGACTATTTTTCATACAACCATTGCAGAATCTCCATGGTCATGTGACCAAAACTCAGACACTTGGCAACTGGCATGTATTTATGACAGTTGCACTGTCTCAAGGTCATGTGATCACCATTTGTGACCTTTCCAGTTAGCATTCAACAAGCAACATCAATGGGGGAAATCTAAGTTCACTTAACAAATGTATAATTCGCTTGACAACTGCAGTAATTTGCTTATAAACAACTGTGACAAAAGAGGGTCATAAAATGGGGTAAAATTCATTTAACAGTGGCCTTGCTTAGCAATGGAAATATTGGGCTCAGTTGTGGTCATAACTTATGTGGTCATAAGTTGAGGACTATCTGTACGTGGCCACTAAAGTTCAACACTGACTTGATGGCGCATAATCAGAATAATCACTGGATATGTATACATTTTAAACACACCAGGGCAGTATTTATTGGAAAGCATGTTTTACTGTTATAATCGAAAACAATTAAACACAGCTATCTCTGCATGACTGATTTCATTGCAAAGAAGCTTTTCAGAATCCAGAAATAATACAATGCAACAAAAGATTGAAAGTAAAAGGAGAATAATTGAGAATAAGCAGTGAAAAGAATAGCTAACATCAACAATGGTTCTTCAATGAAGAACATTTTAAAATAGTAGACATTTCATAGTACAGTTATCACTTTTATTCAGTATTTACATAAGAGCCCTGATTCACTTTTTTTAAATATTTCAAAGCTTAAATATATTTGTATTCTTAATTATTTTAGTATTAAAAAATAATAATAAGAGCACATAACAAGTAACTGCTGTATGCTGCCCAGAACCATTAACTGTGAGATGGATCGCTATGTAAATTTGATTAATTTAAAAAATAAAATAACATTTTATAAAATAATATAGGCACTAAAATATACATGGAAAAATGCTTCTGCCATGCAACTAACCACTAAGAGATACTGCGCTGAGATACATAAGCCTAATAAAACAATGATCATTTATTTGCAAAGCTGCTTTTTTAAAAGTCCTATTCAGCATTCTTATAACCAATTATAAGAATTAGTTATTTGTTTTATTTACTAAATCTATATTCTATCTTTCCACTGGAAGTGACTGAAAGTTGCTGAAGTCAAAAAAAAAAAAGCAGAGAAGTATAAAAACAATTAACTAAATTTGGCAAATGAAGAATTCATCCAGCAGATAAATTTTCTTCCCAAAGCTGTAGGTCTGAGATGAGTTTTGCCATCAATTTACCAATCAGTTCACAGTGAGGAATGAGATAAGTTAGAGCCCAATCATAAATCAGATAACACTATAAAGCAGCTGCAACAGAAACTCAAATAGCCTAAGCCAGGATAAGTGATACCATAGTAAAAACTGATACCACAAAATACCACAGCTGAGATAGTTAAAAAGAGAATTACTGTTGACAAGGGCTGGATTTGAAAAACAAAATGTGATTTCCGGCATTTAGGCAGCATCCATCAGAAATATCTTAAGAGAGAAGTTTCCCTGTGCCCCAATGTCTCCAGAGGCCACTTTCCTTAGCTGTGGAATGATTTATTTGAAGAACCATCTTTTTCCAGTTATATCTCTCTAGCCCACCAGATAAGGAGGCAAGGGATGTTACAAGTCCCCTCTCTTAAGGAGGTCCATCAGCTAGGACCAAAAAGAAGGGCCTTTTCTGTGATGGCTCCCTCCCTGTGGAATATCATCCCTGTGGAAATAAGATTGGCCTCCACTTTGACATGCTTATAAAAGGCCATGAAGATACAGTTTTGCCAACAGGCCTGCAACCTCAAGGTGATATGAAGCCCATCAAGTGGTGTGATTGTTGTCACTGGTGGATGGGGTAGACTAAGAATTTATTGGATGTTGTGTTGGAGCTTTATTTCTGTGAGCTGCTCAGAGTCACAATGTGTGTGTTGGGTGACCATATAAATTTTCTAAGTAAACAAACATTCCTAGGAAAGATCAGTTTGGTTTAAGTACATATTTGCTCCAGATCACATTTTACCACTTAAGTGTCAAATCCAAACAACCCAAAGAACCATGTGGAATTAATTATTTTATTTCTGTGCACCTACAGACAGAATCTTGCCAGACTGAAGCAATTATCTGCAATAACTATAGAACATATTCTGTGAATTGCAAGGGTGGGTTTGATTTGCTCTTTTCTTGCCCACAAGATATTCCAAGCTCCACTTTGTCTCTTTGCCCTCTGGGAAAGAATTCCTCTCTCCTACAACCCTGGACTAAAATTTACCATGTTAAATCCAGATCTGTGCCTATTCCTCCTCCTTCTCTTTTGTTTTTGCTCTTCCTCTTGCTTTTCAGGTTTCTGTTTTCTTTGCTGTAGAAGATCAATTCCACTTCTGAGTCCAAGAGAAAGTAATTCAGTTGTGTTTTGATTTTATGGAAGTATTTGTCTGCAGACAAGAATTGCAAAAAGAACAGGAAAATTCCATATAGTGATCATAGGCAAGTGTGTTATTGGTTCTCTCCACCTTAAAATACAGGCACCTAATGAATCTACAAGTTGCTGATAGTGTGTGTGTGTGTTTGTGTGTGTGTATGTGTGTGTCTGTACATTAGGAAGCATAATAGAGTTTACTCTGTTACAAAGTTGCATGATGGATTAAGTCATTATTTTTCAGAATACAAAGGATAGACATAATACCATTTCAATCTTGAAATCACTGCAGTGCTGTCACCCTTTCTGGGTAAACCAGATAGGAAACTCAATTAGATAAGCTAATTCCACTTTATTGTATTAAGGCTACATTAACGGAGTCTTGCAAGTATAAAGGTACAAAATTCCTGCTACCCCACTGAATCACCTGATCAATTAGGACAAGTCTTAGGTCCTTTCTAACTCCCTTCCTTCCTCTGTTTATCAATTGGGGTGGACATTTCTCTTGTCTGACTGTTTCCTAGGCAGCAACTCTTCCCCACATTCCCCAGGGTCACCTACATATTCCATTACAAATGAATGACCATGTCATCATTATATGATCAAAGTGCAACTATCAAGCCCAGAAAATCAGGAGTCCAGACAGTTCAAATGCAATAAACCTATATATTGCACACTAAAGCTCTCTACAAGAATATGAATTACTAACAGTCAAAGTGAAATGGTGGTAAATAAAAGTCAATGCAATACAAGGTGGACTGGACTGAAAATCTCTTGTGGGCACAAAGGGACTCAAGACCAATAACATGTTTGACCTTTCTCCCTCAGATTCAGCCTGGTCATCTCCTACATCAACCTTGGAGCATCAGGATATTCTGGTATCAATATAAGCCACAAAGAAGGAAAAAGCTTAATGTTCTTTCCACTAGTTAGTTAAGTTAAGTTAACTTATAAAGTTAAGTATGTTGTGTTTTCTCTTCACAAATATTTATTTCCATTTACAAGAACATAAACCATACCCGGTTAATTGATACTATAATCCATAACTAACTTGTTCTGAGCCTCGTTACCTTGCCAAATCTTAATATAGAATGTGATGTTGTTGGTTTGTTCATGGCAGATACATGGAAGAAAACTTTCCATTCTGTACCAGAGGGTGTGTTTTTTTTTCCTTCTGCAGTTATTTTCCTGGCAAAATGAAGGGATATTCTTTGGTAAAATGTAAAATGACAGGTCAGGTATGATGAACAAGAAAGTTAAGTGTTTAGGCAGCTTGATGGGGACACTAGATAAATTAATGGGTTTTACACAGCCATTATAGAGAAATTGATTAGATATGTAAGTGAAGAGTACCTGCACCACACCATGGAGATTGGTGATGAAGGAGAGTTGAGAAGGAGGAGAATGTGATGGATGGGGATGGCATTTAATAGTCTTTTGGGAACTTGGCTCTGAATTGTATTAGCAATACAAAAAGCATGAGACTGAATCTTCATAGTATCCTCTGCATGAAGAGTTGTTCTTTTCATTTTAAAGGGAACCAGAAAATGCCTACAGAGGAAGTTCCAACAGACAATAGTAGAGGCTGCAATTCCAAACTCCTGTTTGCATTTAAATCATAGAAGATGGGAAAGATGACGTTTTTGCCTTCATTACATTACAAAGGACTGAAATTAAACTACAGCAAGCTTTAAAATGTTCCAGTTTAAATTGTGCTTTTAAAGATAACCAATTCAACATACTCTTAAAATCTTATAACTAAATAGCATTTTTTGATAATTTGTCTATAGGGTTAAAAACAGTTGACAGTGAGAAAGGCTATATGGTGCTTTAGATTCCAGGAAAAAAAGTGTTTCAGAGCAAATGGAGGTACTCAAATAGCCCCTGTTAGGGTTTCTTTGTGACTTTTCCTGAGATCACAACTGCAGCCAAGGAGGGGATCTACACTATCCCTGTTAAAGGCCCAGCTGCTTTAAAGAATTTCTGACCCTAGCATCCCAAAACTGAATACCAATGAATTTGGTAAGGATGTTCAAAATGAAAAAAGGGATACAGTGACACTGTAACAAACAACTTGTTTCAAGAGAACTTGAAACTGGTCAAGTTTATTCTTTTTATAGGGTGTTATTACCACCCATAAAAAGCCATGTAGCATGTTTGTGCTTTTCTAAAAAAAAAAAAAAAAGTTTTAGCCACTGAATTATGACCAGAGGTAGTTAGTTAATGAGAGAATTGGCTTTCTACACTGAGACATGGTTTGTGAGTGAATTATGCACAGGGGATGGAATTGAGCTTGAATCAGTCCAAGGCAAATTGTGTTTATTACTATATCAAAGCCCAAGTTGAATTTTGTTATTACATACTAAAACAACAAATAAGCCAGTTTTGATGCCGATAGAGATTCTCAGTCATCCAGATCATGGTTGTCCCAAATGTGCTTATTTTCAAGAGGTAACTGGATTTTCTGTTTTTCTCTGAAGACATTATTCTTCAGAGCTGAAGAAGCTTCTTGGATGAGAAGTGAAACATCTTCAAAGAAAAACCAGAAAGTCCAGTTGCCTTTTGAAAAAAGCACTTTTGGGAAAAGCCAGTTTGATGTTTTGATTAAGCCACCAGGCTAGAGCTTTGGAGACTATGAGTCCTAGAAAAGGTACAATACAGAACCACTTCTGAAAAACCTTGCTAAGAAAATTGCAGGGACTTTAAGAGTTAAAAACTTACTTGAAGACACTAAAACAAACCAGGCATAATATAAGTGAGTTTTGGGCCTCCTTAATCCTGTATGATGGATCACTTGAAATTTCCTAGGATTATAGACTGGAGCAAGAAAAGGAAAGTTTCTCAGAAGAAAGTTGTAGAAAATGGCATAAAAGAAGGGTAGGAAACACAAAAATCCCTCTGTGGACTTCAACTTTCAGAAACCCTAATTCAGTGTGGCTGACTTAGAAACTTTGAGAGTTGAAGAGTACAGATCATTAAGAGGCCATAATTGCCCATCCCTGGCATTAAAGCTACTGCTGTTTCAGAAAAAAGCTGATTAAGAGAGATGCCCTGTGAATTGCCATTAAGAAAGGGATTGAAAATGAAATTGTTGATGCTATAATATTTTGGAATCCACCTCTAGAACTTTATGCACAGTTCTGGTTGCCATTTTTTTTAAAGAATATAGATCTTTTAAAAAATCAACAACTAAAGTGATTGTAGACTTGAAAAGTCTAAATGGTTTGGAATTCTTTAGCTTGGATGGACAAATATAGTTATATAAAATCATGTGGGCTATGGATAAAATGGAAAGGGAAGCATTCCTGTCTCCTGCTCCAACAATAGCATTAAGGATCATTTAATTAAGGGGATGCAGTGGCTCAGTGGCTAAGACATTTAGCTTATCAATCAAACAGGGCGACAGTTTGGTGGGTCGAACCCCTAGCACTGCACAATGGAGTGAGGTCCCGTATCTTGTCCCAGTTTCTGCCAATTTAGCAGTTCAAAAGCATGTAAAAAATGCAAGTAAAAAAATAGGGACCACTTTGGTGGGAAGATAATAGTGTCCTGTGTGCCTTCAGCATTTAGTCATGCCGGCCACATGACCATGGAGACGTCTTTGGACAGCATTGGCTTTTCGGCTTTGTAACGGAGTCCTAGAGCTGGAAACAACTAGCATGTATCTGCGAAGGGAACCTTTATCTTTAATTAGCTGATTGGAACTAGATTTACAACAGACAAAAGGAAGTATACCTTCCCACAGCATATGTCCCAAGGGTGGGTTTTTATTTTCCAAAAGGCAACTGGAGGTGTTTTTTTTTTTGCTTGAAGATGTTTCACTTCTCATTTAAGAAGCTTCTTCAGTTTTGAATGATGATGAAAAATGGAAGGATTTATATTCCTTGCAGTCATCTGGTTGTTAGCCCTCTTTTTGAGAGTCATTGAAACCACTTGGAGGTTTTTCTGTGTCCTCAGAGTCATTGCAACAATGCAAATGGGTGTGGAGCCCCCTTGGAATGGCTAAAAGGGCTGTGTTGTACACAGGAAATGGGTGGCATCATATCCTATAGCATATATTTAACCTGTGGGATTCTTCAGATTCATGAAAAGCAAATCTTTCAAAAACTGATGAGTCTTGAAGATTCATTGTTATCTCTGATTGGGGTACCATGCCCCCAAATGCTAGCTGAAAATGAGCTGGAGCAGGAAAGGGTTATATCTATAAGATGTCATAGTTATGAGCACCCAGAAAGCATCTTGTTTACTGAGAAATAAAATGGACATCAAACTGGACCTTGACCCAATCCAGAAGGATTTCGTGTTCTTATGAAGACATCTTTCAGAAATGATTTCAAAGGATGGAATCAGATGGGATTTTAAAAAAAACAAACCTCAATTTGCTATCTGTGATTGAATTGGGCTCCCTTCAATGATTGCATGATTGAAATCTTGCTCTATTTTTACATGTGCCTTTCCTTTTTTTCTCCCTATGTTGAAAGTGTGAATGAATGTTGAGGAGTTGTAAGGCGCCAAAGATGAAGTTTGGGGTGTTTATTTCCAAATGATTAATTGGTATTTTCTTTCCACTTCTATATATTAGCTTTTACTGGCTTGACAGAGAAGAGGGAATTCCCAAGCTGAGTCAGAGTTATGAAAAGAATAACAAATGTATTACTCAGGGCCATATTAAAAAGCTCGCTTTGATGTTCCTGACAGCTGTGACTAACACTAACGATTTTTGTGAGAGGTTCTTTCACACTTATAAATATGTTCCAGCACTTCTCCCTCTGTGTCACAACTTCTATTACCGTGTAGAGGAGCAATCTATGATGATTGCCTTTAATAGTCAATCTGTCATGTGCTAAAAGCTTAAGCCACCAAATAGGCTGATGTCTCACATGTGTGGGTGTCTGGCTAAAGGAAACACATCTTGCAAATTTAAATTTTTCACTCTCTAAAAAGATCAACTTCTCACAAATGTATACTGGTTCCCCCTCAGACTCAGTCTTTGTTAATCATTTCCTATGCAAATGTGTTGTACAGAAAATCTCTTGAAGCCCCCCAAAATTTGATATTAACCTCTGTGCAGGTGAAAATGTTATTGTAGTATAAGAGGAAATAACAGAACTCTTGGCCTCCCAACTATCCAGATAAAGAGGACAGGAAATTGCCCACACGTGTTCCAGACATCTGTTCATCATCAGGAAATTTCAGGACAGTAATTTTCCATCGGGTTCACTTCAATGGTGAGAAACGTAAAATTCTACATTTAGGCAAGAAAAACCAAATTGCACAGGTATAGCTGATTCAATAGTAGTAACTGAAAGAGGGATCTTTGAGTCCTAGTGAACAATGGCTTCAACATGAGCCAGAGTCTACCACAGCTGCCAAAAAAGCCAACATAGTCCTAGGTTGTATTAAGAGGGATAGAATCAAGATCATGTGAAGCGTTAGTAGAAATTAGTTAGTATAATTTTGGTTCCCATGATAAAAAAAGAAAAGATGCTGAGATTCTATAAAAACTGCAAAGCAATAACATTGGGGACTGGAGGCTAAAACCAGAGGTGGTATTCAATAGGTTCTGACCAGTCCTGGAGAACCAGTAATGGAAATTTTGAGTAGTTTGGAGAACTGCCAAATGCTACCTCTGATGGCCCCTCCCCCATCTATTCTCTGCCTCCCAAGTCACAGCTGATTGGCTGGGTCTTCTTTTGTTGCCCTGCACAGGACAACAGAGCTGGAAAGCAGGTTAGTGAGCTGGTGGAGAGAATGGGGATTTTGCAGTAAGCTTCCTCTGCCACACCCACCAAGCCAAGCCACACCCACCACACCAGGCCAACAGAACCCGTAGTAAAAAAAAATTCAATCCCACCATCTAAAACATATCAAGAATAGTTGCAGGAATTGGTTGTGTCCAGTTTAATAAAAAGAAAAATTAGGCCTGATATGACAGCAGTCTTCCAATATCTAAAGGCCCTGTCACACTGCCCAATGGATACAAAACGTTAGTAAAAAGGACACAACGGTTGAGAAAATTGTTCCATCCATTGTTATCCGCTGTCAAAAGGGGCAAAAATTTGCATAACCAGAGCGGATAACACGGAAAGGAACGGACGCGGGGAGG
>BHFT01032756.1:0-52604 GCA_004320025.1 Laticauda laticaudata | reverse complement strand
CTCATTTGGGGCACAAGGCCTCTTCTACTATTAGCAGGTGGGTCAGGTCTTGCATTGAGCAGGCCTACAAAGCTGCAGCCCTTCCGGTTTCCCGAGATCTGACAGCGCACTCTACCAGAAGCACGGCCACTTCTGCTGCCCGGGCGACCCAAGCATCCTTGGAGGAATTTGTTGTGTGGCCATGTGGACATCCCTGTCTCCTTTCATCAGACACTACCGTCTGGATGCCTTTGCCTCAGTGACTGCAGCCTTCAGCAGACAGGGTGATTTAACAAGTGGTTCCACAGTCGGTATGATGAGCCAGACAAAGACCAGCCCATGAACATGCAAGCTTTGGTATGTCCTATCCTGGGCTCTCAATGCAGCATGGAGTGGAATGGGCGTTGGTAAAAGTTACTGTGAATGCCCTTTCTATCTATGCTACAAGAGAGCCCAGCCCCTCCCTTGATTCGTTCAGAGAGGGTAAGACATATTTCTATATTCATTTGTGCTTTCAAAGACACCTTTCAGTCTGTCAAGTATCTTTGCCAAAGATGGGGTCTCTCCTGGGGGCTGGCTTTTATATCTTAGTACAGACTCAGCTAAATGATGTCACAGGAAGGAGTCAACCCATCCTGGGCTCTCTTGCAGCATAGATAGAAAGGGCGTTCACAGTAACTTTTACCAACACCCAATTTCTAACAGGTTTTCACAGACCATCAACTTATCATTTTGCTACCAAGAATTGGTAGTGACAAAATGTTTTTTTCATTGACTAGTTGTTGAGAACAATTTAATGCACAATTATTCTAGAGGTAGTATATTCTAATGTTCAGAGAAATGTAAAATGTCATTGATTTTCAGTATCCATTCTCAATGTATTTCTAATTTTAAACTTAGGTGACAATTTGACTTATTTATACTGAAAAAAGAATTGATGCAACAATAATTAATGAAACTTTCTTGCTTTTAACGTTTTCCAATGTGCCTCTTGATGCTTGAACAAGTGACCTTGGATATAAACTTTGATCTCCTTAGGAAAATGAGACCAGAGTTTTTTTAATTATACATAATATATTCTAGGCCACAATGAATTTTTGATTTTGCACATAGCAAAAATGAGTGTGGAAATTTGTAAGCAATATCCAAATACTTCTCCTACTTTCCAATCTCTTGAACTAATGTTGAAAAAACATATGGTCAGTTCTAAACAGTGAAAAACACCACTGTTTTGAAAATATTAGGACATTATTGTGAAGATAAATGTCATTAAAATTCAAATAACCAGAATTTCTCTTTCAGTTTTGGGCATTTGACTTGATAAAATGCCTACTTGGGTTTGTAGGTGTTAATATTTTTTTTGTTTTGTTTTTAATCTGTATTTTCATTGTATTTCATCTTTCTCTGCAGAAATGTGATGTGCTTTGGGAAGATTTTCACCAAAAGCTCGTAGATGGGTCACTGCTAACTTTGGATACATATTTGGGACAGTTTCCTGATATTAAGGTATATCATACCACCATGTGTCTTATGTCAAATGCTTAGCAAAAGAAGCAAAAATATTCTATTTGGAAGGCAGATAATTTGAACCTTAGACTTGCCAGCCTCTATTCATGCATCATAATACTCTATAAAAGCTTTCTTCCAGCTGCTTATATATAATTACCAGAAAACAGACAAGGATATTGACCCCTCTGGCTAAAAGGCACTCCCTTAGAAATTTACCCTCAATCTTAAATGTTGATAAGACTGGGGATTTTAGGTGGGATGAAGACAAATGGTTTTATTGTTTTGATTTGCCTTTGCACAAGATGTGACTACATTTTTAAATACTTAAATAAGAATGGCAATGCACCTGATATCCACTCAATTTTCAGGACTCCAGAGAATGGAAAATTAGAGCAGAGATTCTGCCCCATTCACATAGCAGTGTCATATTTCCCGACCCCTTGTATCAGTCCCAGGTGTATCACATTTATCTCTTGAACCAAATCAAAGTTTATTTATTTATTTGTCAATCGCTTAAGTATAAACATGAGTAAGAATACAGGAAATAGGTACAAATAAATGGGGACAATAGGACAGGGATGATAGGCACAATTGTGTACTTACGCACACCCGTTACAGACCTAACGGTCCAATCATAGGCAGGGTAGTTCATGGTTGTCCAAGCCCAAAATTTCAAGCCTGGTGATATAGGGTATTCTGTTGCAAGCAGAGGAGTGTAGTACTCTTCTCATGAAATACATGAAATACTTGGAGTTGAAACCATCTCTATGAGAATCTGATTTATATACCATTTATTTTTTTGGAGGTGGGGGTAGTTTGTGAATGGAACATGACTTGTTTTAAGTCTAAATAAATTATTTGTGGTCTGGCTATATAATTCCTCTAGTTTATCCAATAATATTTTTCATAGAAGCATTCTAGATTGTCATGAACATTCATGGAACAAAACTGATAAAAGGATTTGCTATATGTTTTGTGCTAGGATTGCTAAATCTTTACTGTATTAACGAAATATCTTTGTCAAGGCATGCATGTTCTCCTGACATTTGAAATAGTACATTGTTTTTACCTTTTCTTTCAATTACTATATTTGCCTTACTGGCCAACCTGATTCAATCACAAAGAATGGTCAGTGAGTTTTGTGTTTAACATCTTTGGGGTTTTTTTTAAATCGTTAGTACAAAGTTGTCTTCTTGTATCAGCACTTTGAGGTAGAGCAAAACAAGAAGCATACTCTAGCTCTATCTGTATTGCAAGGCTACATTAGCAAATTGTTGCAAGTCTGAAAATACACTTTTCCTCCCTAATCTTTACAGTCCAAACTAGATAGGACCTATTTTGAAATGTTTGCTATGCTTCTATTCCTTCTGTGGGCTCCACTGCCTCTTCTCTGACTATTGCCTAGTCTGTGGCTCTTTCTCCTATATGCCAAGGTCATTCCCATATATCATTACACCTAAACCTTTCATTACTAAAACAATTTGCTGCTCTGTTAGAATTTAATTTCAGAATTAAATTCTTAATTTTTAATATAACTATTCTATTGTTTCCCTTCTTTTGCATAGTTTATTGTGGTACTATTTTAATCCTTATCACAAATGAGTAAATGCAATAAAAACATTATTTTTAATTTTTAAGTTTTTTTAAAAAAATCTTTGGAGAAGATTTCATATGTTTTCAATAAAGTCTGGAGCAGCAAATTTTAATTGTATGTTGAATAGAAATATGGAATTTTAAAAGTTCAAAGTCTGTGGCTTTTGAAATGATGTGTTTTCTTTAGTCAAGAGTTTTTACTTTGAAAAATATAATCTCCATGCATGGGTTTTTTAAAAAAATAAAAACAAAAAACTACATTTATGGGCCTCTTATCATTTTAGTTTTATAACAACTTTTCCAGGAATATTAGGGAGAGAGAAAGTGATAATTCAGGCATCTGAATGAAAAAAAAGGAGACTTGAATCTAGGTCACCTTGGTTCTAGTTCACATACACCACACTGGCTTAGTTTTTAAGTGATGGAAGAAACTCATAATATTTTTAAATCAGGAAAGTTACCTTTTATTGTGGTTTTTTTGATTTGGATATCATTATTTACAGAATCGCATTGCAAAGCGGAGCAGGAAACTAGTAGACTACGATAGTGCAAGACATCATCTGGAAGCTTTGCAAAGTTCAAAAAGAAAAGATGAAGGGAGAATTTCTAAGGTGAGAGAGAGAAAGATACAACAGTATTATAATCTTTATAAGACATGCAGGGAGTGAATGAGATAAATCTCTGTTTAATGCTGTTAAGTTGTATTTTATCATTTGCTTGGGCTATCAATATTGCAATATTAGCATGAGCCAATCATGTTAAATATCACTAGTTGTAGTACATTGATAGTATATCACAGATAGCCAATGATTAAGATGTCATAAATGACATATAGATCATGCCTCTGGGATTAGCATTTCCAAATAAAATAACATTTTCTCTTCAATATTGCACTGGAAATTAATTCAGTATGTGGATGACACATCCCTGTGCTATTGAGTTTAAATAGATTCAGATATAATTTTGTGGGAAGTCCTTCCTGGATGTATTAGATTGTCTTTTTCTTAAAGGAGCTTTACTCCTGATACACCCATTTCCTTGGCCATAGTACAAAAGTTACAATCTTCAGTCTTAACAAACTTCTCATTGTTTTTCAGCCCAGCCTACACTGCTGAAATCCCTTTGTGATTTCCGTCCTAGTGCTAATAGGACTCTGTTTAATTTTGGAAAAGTATGACAGTTATAATCCAATGCTTACAAATGACAATTTGTTAGCAAAAGCTGATAAAGCTCTTGGAGTTATATCAAAGTATCATCACATATTAAATCAAATGTAACTGATGACTTCATAAAATTGTACAGATTAATATCAGAAAAATTTAGCATAGGTGTGAATTAGATATCTGGGTTTTGTTTTGTTTTTTTTAGTTTTCAGATAAGATTACAGAAGACTGGTTCTCTTTTACAGCAAAGAGGAAATTTGAAGATTGTCAGTTTATTTTTGCTCTACTTTCTAAGTGATTAATTAATTAAAGTTGTACTTAGTGCTTGAGAGGGATAGATATGTGTTTCGAGATTTCTGTATCAGACTTCAAAATGATTGGCTGGGGATGCTCTTTACTTTGATAATGGAAGTAAAAGCATCATTTGCTGTGCAGCCTTAGGACGCATAGTATTTTGATCTGATCTGTTTTAAATAGTTACAGTTGTGAAGAGAACAAATAACTTTTATAAGAATGGTAGTATACTGGAAGAGAAGGTTTAATGTTTTCCTTTACAGCTATGATTTCTGCTGCAAAAAAGAAAGAAAATCCCATTTGATAGGACTGTAAGCTTTCTTTTAAAAAGTTCCCATAGGCATTAAATGGCATTTTCTCATTAAAGCTTTATTGCCATCCACTTATTTTAAGGGATTGGGAATGGAGAAAGAAGGGATAAGTGACTAACACATGCACAACTGCACGATTGTTATAATTCTGAATCAGGACATTTAAAACAGTAGCTTTTTCTTTTTAAAGGCTTGGTTGTATGATGTCCCTAAAATTTAGGTTTAGCTTTAAACTCAACAACTTCAGCTAAGTGCAACGAAGCCAGTAACAAGCTATTCATATTCTGAGTCACATTACCAATATACCCTAGTATAATAAAAATGATCAGCAATTTAAGAAAAATTAAAAATTATTGACCTTATACAATAATGAATAAGTCTTAATTCATTCAGATTAAAGCACGGAAGCTGGAATCTCATTAGATCTTCAGGGTATTTTAAACAAAAAAAATCTCATCAAATTTAAGATTCTTTAATTTTCTTTTTGTTTGGTACCAGGCATCTGAAAAAACAGTCAACCTCTGGATTAAGTTCTGAGACTGACTGCTTTTGTCCTTAAAAGGAGTACAAACCCAAAGAAATCCCATCGGGAATAATATGTTGCATTGTTCAGAACTGTTTTGCTTCTTTTTTCCCCAAAAAAGTTTGCTAGGTATTTCACTTTGTTGTAGGCAGAAGAAGAGTTTCAGAAAGCACAGAAGGTATTTGAAGAATTTAACACTGATTTGCAAGAAGAACTACCATCTTTATGGTCAAGGTATATTGTTTGGAAAGTTATGTGCTTCATCTTTTTCTTTCCCCAAAGCTTTTTAAAAAATAAATTGTTGTTTCTTTATGATCTTTTAAGGGCATCTTTGTACCCTTAGAAAAATTCATTGGCTGTTCTAACAGTCATTTTCTTATTAGCACAGTGAAATAAATAACTATGATTCAAAAGTGGAGCTTGTTGAGAAACTAAATCTTAATTTTATTTTAATTAAGTGTTGGAGACATCTAACTCAATGAGGGAACAAACAAAAATAATGAAAACAAAAGGGTAAACCTTGTGCTTCCAAATTTGCTTCACTGTCATTGTGTGTAGAGCAAGCCCAAGCAATAGGGATCTACACTATGGAGATAAATGTATCTAAAGAAAGTTTAACTTAAGTTTAATATCATGCTAGAAATTTGCAAAAAAAAGAGGCTTTTTGCCCATTCAAGTTATACATGTAAATTATATATGTTTTACATTTTCAGGATTCTTTGAATAAGAATAAAATGTGCTGTGTCCATATACAATAAGCAGTTTTTCATTTTTTTCTTTCTTTCTTTACAAACTTTTCATCTTTACCTGTCATTTCTACTTAGGCGTGTGGGCTTCTATGTGAACACGTTTAAAAATATCTCCAGTCTTGAAGCCAAATTTCATAAAGAAATAGCTTTGGTGAGTAAATACATAGAGAGATATAGATATAGATAAATGCAGTGTAAAAGTAAGGAAGAAGGTATAAAATATAAAGCTGTCAATAAAGACATATTTAATCTATAAAGGTTGATTCAGCTTTCCATCCTTCCAAGATTGGTAAAATGAGGACCCAGATTTTTGGGGGCAATATGCTGACTGTAAAACTGCTCAGAGAGGGCTATAAAGCATGCAAAGTCTAAGGGCTATTGGTATTGCTAACTGCAGCAATATCTTTTTGTGATTAAACTTATTGCTCTAATTATAATCATTGTAGACTAGACTGATGCTAAAATTATTATAGCAATAATCATCGTTTGTTAAGTTGATTCCTTGACTTTGTTGTTGCCTGGGTTGTATCTTGCCTATGCTGGTTCTTTTTTTATATCAATTTCTTATCTTTGTTGTTTTTTTAAACTTGGTTTTTTTTTTCTACTAGCCACTAGAGTGATATGCTTGAGATATACTTGAGATTGACACTCATGTAGAATAAATGAATGAATGGAAACTTACTGGGTGATATGATAATAATAAAACAAGTAAGCTTTCAGCAACTGGAATTTAAGAGAAGACTTGTGCTTCTCAAGCTAAAAAAAAAATATGTGAATGATTCTGAACTTAGTATAATAGAGCAAGGTGAGTATTTTAGGATGATCACAAATGTCAGCCAAGATTACAGGTAGCCCTCGGCTTATGACTGTTATGGAGCCTGCTATTATGGTTGCAAGTCACAATCACCTCACTTAACAAATCTCTCTGCTTTCCCTGATGCAATAATTAATTGACTATGTGAATTGCTAAATGGAGCATGGGGTGCCTCAGATATGGGAGAGGCCCAACCTACCTGCCCAAAGTTTCCGAAGACTCTTCCACTTCCTGAGGTATCTTGTGTTGTATTTCCTGCCCTCAGAATCTTCCTGCCTTGGGCCTGCTTTCCCACTCCATCAAATCCCATGCCTTCCTTTTCACTCTCATCCACACGTCATGCACTTATCTTATGTGGCTCTCCAAAGATTTGAATATCTGCAGAAAGTAAGTGGACCACACTCCCAACCTCCAATCTATCACTTACCATTTATTTACTTAATAATTATTTGTCTGCCTATCTTACTACAGGGTAAATCTGTGAAGTTTACAATATTAAAAGATAAAATTACATGAATAAAATATTCCAAAATATAAAAATATAAAATACGGTAGGTAAAAATGGGGAGGGGTGAATAAGATTAGCAGGTATGATCCAGTATTAATCTGTCAACCACCTTCAACATGAAGCTCCTTTTCTGGAGCTCCAACTCAACTGGCAGAGCTCATGCACAAGATCAGGAGAGTTGGAGCAGACCTCACTCCAGGAGGCAGGATGTTCCAAAATAGAGGGGCAATAGCAAAAAAAGCTCTTCTCCTGGACTCTACCAGCCAGAATACCCTAGCCAATGGGGCCTGCAATATGCCTCTTTTGCCAGTATGGGTGGTGTGGGTCAATCCCAATAAGACAGGTCCTCAAGTAACCTGGCTTTAAATGAAAGGCTTTAAAGGTTATTACGAACACCTTAAATTGCACCCAGAAGTAAACCATCAGCCAGTGCAGCTCGCGGAGCAGTGATGTTACATTGGTCACCCTTGGGATCCCAGCATTGCCTGTGCCACTGGACTCTATACCAGCTGTAGCTTCCAAATGCTGTTCAACGGTAGTCCCATATAGAGTGTGTTATAGTAGTCCAGCCATGAGATGATTAGGGCTTGAATGACTGTGTGGAGGGACTATTGATTTTGTAAATCTCCAAAGCTTTGGAGTTCATGTTGGAGAAGGGAAGCAGACTACTCCATCTTTCATTCTCCCTAAACTATATGGCATAGTCTCAGAAACACCATTTTCTAGGACTGCACCATGCAGCCTCAGGAGCATAAGGGATAGAACTCATGTTGAGGAGGGAGAACAGGCCCCTCCACCCACCTTGGGATCCCTGCAGGCGACATGATATGATTATGGAGGCAACTGGCACAATTAATTGCAGATGATGTGAAAATGGTGCCCACTTCTGGGGTTGTGCCACATTAATGTAAGTTGGGGAGCTCCAGAGATCTTCCAAAGGACAGTATACATTGGGTGATAGAGAGGGTGGAGGAGAAGGTATGGGATCCAGTAAAGTGGGAAGCAGGCCCAAGGGGAGAGGGAACTGGGTCATAAGTAGCTTTTGAGGCATCATCATAACTTCAAATAGTTGGTAAACAGCTGGTCATAAGTCGAGAACTGCCTGTAGCTCTCTTTTCTCAAATAGAATTTTAGACTTAATACAAGTTTCAATAATACCACTTAATGAAATCTTATATAAAATACTGAAATACATCTCTGCTGTGAAACCATTATAATGTTTCTTTCCATAGTAGAAAATGCAGTAGTTTGAGTTTTATGCATGGCTTTAATATTTAATCCATTCTATGTATAAAAAACCCACCCCCTTTTATGATCATGTAATCATTTAATTCAAGGTAGAGTTGAGACAACTCAATGGAGTTGAATGTTTACAGGCTGGATTCCCTTCCGGATGCCACATATAGTTCACAGCGGGGGGGGGGGGGGGGGGNGGGGGGGGGGGGGGGGGGGGGGTTCCACCCTAGGAAAGAAATGCCTGCCACTACCTAGAATTGAACTCTTATCTTCTAGATGGGAGGCAAGCATCTTAAACACTAGACCACTCCTATCCATTCTGTACCCTTGTACCTAAAAATAAATCTGTCATTAATGATAATTTATACACAGATACCAGGACTGTGTGATAGGTACATCTGTACCAAACTATTTCTACTTACATATACACATTGCAATAGCTATGATGATGGAGATAAAACATAAAAGGAACTTAGAACATTGTTTAGTTTGATCTTGTTGAGAATGTCAAATTGGGCAGTTGGTAAGGAAATGGAAAATCCCAGAACATCTGATTGTCCTCATGCAAAAGCTATACACAGATCAGGAAGAAACAATCGGGAACAACATAGTAAAGAAGACTGGTCCTGGTCAGCAAAAAAGTAAGACATGGTGATATACTCTTACTTTATTTATTCAATCAATGTGATATATTTGGGGGAGAAGTTAGACTGAAAAGAAATGGGCATGCTTTTAAAACTAAAGGAAAAAAACATGAATAATCTATGCCTGTGATGGCACACAGATCCATTGATGCAGGCATGCAAGTCCCAGCCAAACTTACCTGCACTGTGCATGCATGTACTTCCCAGCTGATTTTAGGCCCATTTGAGGCCTAATTTTCCCTCTCCGGAGGCTCAAGGGAAGTTTCTACAGTCTCGGGAAGCTGAAAAATGGGCCCTCCAGAAATACCAGAAGGGCCCATTTTCAGTATCCAGATGGCCTCTGGAGCTTGGGGGAAGCTATTTTCCACCCTCCCAAGGTTCGAGGGAAGCCTCTCAGCCTCAGGAGGTTCAAGATTGGGCCTTCCAGAAATACCAGAAGTGTTGAAACAAACCCGTTTTTAGCTCCTGAGGCTTCCCTCGAGCCTCAGGTGGGTGAAAACAGCCTCCTCCGAGTTCCAGAGACCCTCTGGAGGCTGAAAACGGGCACTTCTGGTATTTCCAGAAGACCCATTTTTTTCAGCCTCTGAGGCTGAAGAGGCTTCCCTCGAGCCTTAGAAGGGTGAAAACAACCTCAAATAAGCCAAAAATCAGCTGGGAGGCATGTGCAAACACAGTGCCGGTAAGGGGGTGGGAGTGCTGCATGTGCATGCATGGGAGGCACATTGCATTGTGTGTGCCAGCACACGTGTGCACTATCACATGCGCACTTTCAGCATACCACAATAAAAAGGTTCGGCATCACTGACTTATGCTAATAATGCTTTTTTGATAGCCGAAAATGCAAAGTTATAGTGATGAAAGTCCAGGGACATAATGAAAAAAATATTTAATTACAGTGAAATAAAAAGAATACCAAGATAACAAACAGCTTTTAGAACTGACAATTAAGATATTTAGATTGATTTTGCTTTTTGTATCAATCTTATACAAAAATATGAAACTGTCAATAAAGCCATACGCATTCAGCAGAGCGGTGCTTTTCAACCCGTGGTACACATACCACAAGTGGTACTTTGGTATCTGGCAGGTGGTATGCATGTGGACGGTTGAAAAGCACTGTAAAAAATGTAATAAAAAGTATAGCGGAGGGTTAGCTACAGTGGCAGTAGTGTCACACAGGTCTGTGGGAGAGTCAGCTGGAGCTGCAGTGTTGCCAGGTCTCTGCTGAGCATCCAAGATCTGTGCATGCAGCTCCAGCTGATTGGTGCTTCCGATAGCAGCATGCAGCCTTGGGGAGAGGCGTCAGCTAGGGCTGCACCGAAGAGAAAAGGAGGAGGAAGGCTGAGAGAGTAGATTGTATAAAAGAAGGAGGGTTTGATAGGAAAGGGAGAGGGAAAAAATGACAGGAAGGGACAAAGAAAGATAGACAGAGAAGAGGACCGGCTTTTTTGAGACAAGCAGAGGGAGAGAAGGAGCAAAGTTTCAGAGAAACAGGAACAATATTCCCATTAAAAGTGTGATAAGTGGATGTACAGATAGTCCTCAACCTATGACCAAATTTTTGACCCAGAAACACTGCGACCATCATAAATATGAATCAGTTTCAAGCATCTGAATATAAATTACATGACCCTAGAAATGCTGCAACAGCTATTAGTATGAAAAATGATTGTGTCATTTTTTTCCAGTGCTGTTGTAACCTTGAACTGTTGTACTTGAACTGTTTCATTTGAATTAAGTGAACTGTTGTAAGTCAAGCACTACCTGTACTTTATCAGTTTTTTCCTTTCCTTTTTTTGATCAAGTTTTTGACACTGCTAGGTGACTGATGGTACTCAAATATTGTCATATCCTAAAAGTGGTACAACCTGTGAAAAGATTGAAAAGCACTGCAGTAAAGAAGCTGTGAAGGCCTTGGAAAAGAAAAGAGAATGACCAACATTCTCTTGGTCATTCTCTTCTCTTTTCCAGAAAGAGGAAAAAATGTCTGGATTCAGTTACAGGGGGAATTGGTGCATTATTAGAAGGCCTAAAGGACAGGTTTGGAGACAGATCATCACAGAGATAGTCTGTGTGCTTATTAAGAGTTGACACAGTTTTGATGGCACATAATCAATAAATCAATCATTTTATAAACTAATTTCTGATTAATGCAGTTAGTAAAATTCCATATCTAATAGGCACAGAGAGAGTTTTTTGTTTGAAAATACACATACATACAATATGTATCAGTAATTCCCAACTCCCGGGCCAAAGCCAATTACTGAGCCCAGAGCCAATTACAACCAGACTGTGGCAATGTGTATGGGCACATGCATCCTCTCTTGCACAAGCAGCAGACAAGCGCACACTCCCTTTGCGCGAGCAGTTGGTATGTGTCTCCATTGCTCATACAATGGAGTTTCACATGCACGTGTGCACTTGTCCACCACTTGTGCAGGATCATCTCCTCTCCCTCTTCCACTGGTCCACAAAGGTGGTAATGTTGGGGAATTCCAATTTAGGGTAATCTAAATTCGCAGATTAGTTCGATTTTGACCTGAGATATCTAGGTAATATTTGATAGTTTTAAAGATATTGTTTTGTTGCACCAAATTGGTGTAGCTGTCTATCTATCAGAATAGAGATGGAAGGGACCTTGGCGGTTTTCTAATCCTACCTCCTGCTCAAGCAGGAGTTCCTATACAGTTTGAGACAAATGGTTGTCCAGTTTTTTCTTTAAAACCTCCTGTAATAAAGTATCCACATCTTCTGAAAATAAGCTGTTCCATGGTTAACTATTCTTACTGTTAGAAAGTTTCTCTAGAATTCTCCCTGGTTCTAGATTGCTTCTTGATAATTTCCATCCATTGTTTCTTGTCTTGCCTTCTGGTGCTTTGGAAAATAAGTTGACTTCTTTGTAGCAGCTCTTCAAACAATGGAATACTGCTATCCACTGCTGTCCACTTTCTCTGGTTCAAACTGTTTCCAGATAATTTGGCAAGACTTTTCTCCAGGCATCTTTCCTGGACCTGGAACAAGACCAGCACTCAAGGAATTAATCCAATCAATTTTATTCAACAGAAGCTACAAAATTCCTCCACGTTCATGTTAGAGTTTCTCTATGCCCAACAGAGCATGTGTCATACAAAGTAGGGCTGCAGGGGAACAATCTGCAGATGCAATAAGAATAAACAAGCACTGATACTTTACTGCCTTTATTGCCACAAAGTAGGCCTTAATAGCAACATTGACTCATGGTTAAATTTGTCCTTCACTGAATACCAGATTAACTAAATTATGGTATCTATTTTATAAATGTATCTAGTTTCTGTCTTAATGGATTGAATGTTAATTGCATTCAATATTAAATTGGAGTCATTCTCAGCTGCAGTTGCCACATTTATTGCAAACTATTAATAGCTGTAAAAGCAGCTTATAAATATCACATAAACAATTCTACAAGGAATCATAGCACATAGTTTGTGCTAGCTATTTAAATTTTGTATTTTCATATTTGAAAAAGCTCATGAATCAAGGTCCCTCTGGGTTAAGGTACTTCAGGATGGGCAGGAGAAAGGTAACTGGAGTGCAATATAGTTGTTCCTTCTATGCTGCATCAGAAGAATGAACTCAATAAAAGTATCTCCTCTTCAATCACCCCCAAGTATTTAATCTTTGTCTTGTCTTCTCAATAGAACACATCCATTGTTGAGCACAGCACAAGCTATCCTCAAATTTTAGATGTGTGAAATCTTCTAGGGCCTCGGCATACAGGTTATATTGGCTGTATACATTTGGATGAACACTACATGGCAATGATAATTTCATGATCTAATTTGTTGCCACTGATCATTTGGAGTTGTTGCTCAAATTTGTTAGGCTAATTTTCTTTATTACTTCACAAGAAAGGAGGAGGAAAATGAGTGCAAAACTGGTAGCAGTTTCCTAGAAAGTTATCCACACCTCCAAGGCTTCCACTTCTAGTACATATTCAGGCTCTTATAGCAACAATAAATTTAATACCATAAGAAGGAGAAGTAATAGTGCCAGTACACTCTCATTCCCTCCATTTGTCTGTGCTGTTGCTGTTCCAAGATAATTCCAAGTTCATGCTTAGGCTAATGTGTCTGCGATACAAATATCTGAACAACATGAAATGTAGCAACAAAGAGATGTGGAAGTTCATAGCCCTACTTCATGCAATCAAATTTGTTGAAGCTGTGGTGTAGGAACTGGATAGTAAGAGGGAGCCCACTCCCTGTACTCATTAACTCTCAGCTGCTTCCCTAGCCTTTTATACTGTAGATAATATAATTGTAACAGATTTTGTTAGATTTTAGAGTTGATTAAAACATCCTATCTAACCTAATTTGAGCTTCATAACCCAAAGGTGCTAAATCTGAAAAGCATCTTGTCTTTATCCTGATTTCTATAAATGACACCAAGCTTTTATAAGCCCTTTTTCTCCTTCATTTTTTTCACTGATTCATCCCAGCAAACAAATTCTTATTTGGTATATTATAAGTATTAAGTGTGAAATTTTGCATTTGTGTAATATGTGTGACGGTGGTAATGGCCCATATTTGAAATTGTGTTTAACCTTACTTCCATTGTCTGGAAACAAAAATTAACAGTGTTATTTCCCTTCACCGTTACTAAAGTAGCCTTGTTAAAATGACAGTTTTGTTGTGGTGATTTTTCTCCTCAGCTCTGCCACAAACTTTATGAGGTGATAACTAAATTGGGAGAACAGCATGCTGACAAGGCCTTCACAATCCTTGGGGCACCCAGGTAAAAATCTTTTATCAAACTTCAGCTAAATGTACAAATTATATGATCTGGTTATTAGACAGAGTAAAATAAATAAGTTGATAGTAAAAATGTTTATTGAATATGTGTGTTCATCTTTTCTGTCAGTGAATTATCTATCTATCTGTGCATTAAAAGGACACTTTAGTTGTTAGAAATTCAATATAATTGTATAAAAGTAAATTATATGTTGCACTGGAAAAAGGATGGATATTTACTAGAGATGATTAAGGAACCCATTATTTGCCAGTTCCAATGCAAACTGACTTCACTGGTAATTTCCAGTTCATGTGCAGTTCAGTGTGCAATTATTATCTGGATTTCTCAGTTTCCCAAATTTTGACAGTTCAAAGGAACTAAAATAAATATTAAGCTATATGTGTACTGTATTTGAAGATAATGTATTGTTTTCTGAAAAAAATAATTGTAATATGCATGTGCAATATTTAAATGCAATTTTCATATTCCTTTTTGTAACAAATATAAATGAATGCAAAATGGATAGAATGCATTCAGCTGAGAAATGAGTGCAGCCTACAGGAAGAGAATTTCAGTTGTTGTTTTTCTTCATGAAGATTAAATCTTTTTCTGGTCTCTAATTTCCAAATGTGGGTTTTGTGCCTGGACAGAGAGGCTTCTAAAGTTTGGTGGCAATAACCCCTTCCACCAATACTAGGCAGGGCTTCTATCAACAGTAATTTCAACAAACTTCCTTTAAGATGTTCTTCTAAGTTATTTTGGCAATGAGATTCAATCTTCCACCCTAATCCAGCAGTATAATTTGGATTTCTCAGAGAGATACTGCTCCTAGAAGGATTCTCCTTTCTTTGGTCATTTGATTGCAACCAGAAACTCCTTAGGTATAGAGAAGATACCTCTATACCTTTATCTCATTCATGATAAAAAAGAATTAACCTCTTACCTGTAACTGCAATTCTTGAGGTGATCATTGGTTAAGGCTAGGCCACACCAGCCGACGTATGCAAAACGTATGCAAAAAGGACACAGCGGACGAGCAAAATTTCAGGGGTGGCTCCATCCATTGTTTATCCTGCCTCTCAAAAGTGCCCCAAATTTGCATAAACCAGAAGGAAAAGGCACGGACGTAGGGAGGATGTAGCGGGATGAAAGCAGATGTTCGTAGGGAACCTACCAGATGGAAGTGGATGACACATCCGCAGGGCTTCGGGGGAGAATAGCGAAGTGACGCATAGCAGAAGGAGCGGTGCATAGCGGATGACGCGGATGCATCACGGCGCCTATAGGATGCATAGTGTGATGCCTAGCGGATGCCTAGCGGATGCAAAGCGTTCACTGCGCATTGCGGGAGGATGAATTGCGGAAGCTCCGCGGATATAAAAGGACGCAGCTCGCAAGCAGTCACCATTCAGAGGAAAGACCTGCTGCCAGAGACATCTTGAGAGAACACCATGGGGAAGAAGAGGAAGCCTGTGCCTATTCCTGCCAGCCTGGCAAGAAGGACAGAACCACCATCCAACCCCCTGGCGCTGACTCTGAAAGCTGTTGGTGCTTCTGCTGCTGGTGGTGGGTGTCCATGGTGTTGCCTGCTGGTGTGCTTCTCTGCTGCTGCGTGGTGGTGGGCTCTCTGCTGCTGGTGCTGGCTTGCTGCTGGTGCTATCTCCTGCTGGTGCTGCTGGTGCTTCTCCTGCTGCTGCTGCTGTGATGGACCAGCCCCAAGGCCCTCATAGCCCTGTGCTGAAGGCCCTGAAGCCCCTGCCAGAGGGAGGAAGAGGCAAGCAAGAGAAGGGAGAGAGGAAACCAGTACTCCATTTCCGAAGACCAATGAGGAGTGAGGTGCTGAATGCGCTGAGAGAGAATCGAAGTACCTGTGGAGGAAGGGCCACAGGCTCTATCGCGACACCACAAGAGAAAAAGCAGGCAGCTTGGGGAAACAAGGCGGAGAGCCTGGGCTACACTTCAGATGTACTCCTTGGATGGTGAAGCACATGCACACCTGGTATGGCAAGCTGCACCTGAAGAAATCCGGGCAGGCCGCTGTCAAGCTCATGACCGGAGACCTATGTCATGGCCAGGTGCAGCTTGCCCTGGAGGGTGAGAATCCACCACCGCCGAGGAGCAGCCCTCCTGTCAAACCCCTCTCCTCAGACATGCCTCACAGGAGAGCCAGTCCTCTCCAGCCAGGAGACGGGCTACCATGTCCAGGCAGATGTCTTGGAGGGCCCCATGACAGAGATCCCCCCAACAGCTGCACACCCCGTGCCGGAGGATGGTGGAGGATCCCCTGTCTCAGATGGAGCAAGAAGAAGCAGCCATCCAGAGACCAACCCACCCCACCCCCAGCTCCAGCCCACAGAAAAGCAGGCAGAGGACATACCGGAGGAAACAGAGCCACACTGTCCCTTGGAGATCAAGTGACACCAATCCAAAGCCAGCACAGATCTCCTTTCTCAGCTGTCCAATTATCGGACATACCATCTCGAATCGCCAAGCCCTTCTTCACAGTATTGTTGAGCAGACCCTCACATGTGACAATGCCCGAGGCCCAGTACAGGTGATGAAGGAGAGGATCACAGCTTTCGCACCACCCTCCAGGCCCAGCTGAAACCTCGCGCTACCCAGCTACAGGTCTGCCTTCCTCCACCCAGGCGATAGCAAGCCCTTCCACGATTTTCAACGCCCCTTGCCCTACCAACAGTCTACCAACACCAGGACCTTCCCACAAGGCAAGAGGCAGCCCTCCCAGTCCAGGCCCAGGTTCCTCGGACCACTATTAGATGCCACAGGGCGCCTCCACCTGACCCAGCTGCAGACCAGACAGCCCCACTACACTCCTTCCTTCCTTCACCCCACAGTCCAAGCCCTTCTCAGGAACCATCGTCATCAGTATCCTTGCGGCCTCACATCCCAATCGGTACTTGACTGATAGGGCCTCTCAAGCTCATGGGAACTGAGTTCAGCTCTCTGAGAGCTTGCCTGCACACACCATCTCCTGTCTGTACTCTCAGCTGGTCCAGGCACTCCCAAATGGCAACCTTCAGACCAGCACTCCAGCAACAAGCCACCTCCACAGTCCTGCCCTTTACCATCTGAAGACCATGGTTAACACCTCAGAGTGACTGAGCAAGAGTGCCAGAGACTGAGTTGTTCCTGTTCACTTTATCTGTGTAAGACAACTTTACTTGGGTCATTTGCTTTTTAATAAAGTCATACATTTTGTTATTAATAAAGGGTTATCTTGCTTCACACACTTGGTTCATTTTTTTACTTATAAAGTGTTGGTGAAAACTTTGAAAAAAAGGGTTAAGCCCTGTGCATGCTTGTGGGATTGGTAAGAAGATAGCTGTGGAATGGATAGCTGTGGGATGGATAGCTGTGGGGATGTAAGGAAGCTTGGGATGGGTAAGGATAACTGTGGGATGGGTAAGGATAGATGTGGGATGGTAAGGATAGTTGTGGGATAGATAAACCTCCATGTGCAAGCATAGTGGGACTATATGATCCACCCTCCAGCTGCCACACATATGGCCTTTATTATCAAATACAATTTATTCATTGATCAAACACATTGCAAAATAAACACCAAGCTCTTTATTAATGCCCTATTCATTGTAAGCCACTCAATATACATGGCACAATCTCAATCAGTGTGAATGAGACAGGCTCAGAGGAAGCATCCATTAAGCATCTACCATCCTGTCTTGCCACTCCACTGCTCCAGCTGGGGAGTTGCACCAGTGTTCAGGAGGTTGCGCTGCTTCTTTCCTTCACGTGAAGCTCTGTTGGGCCTTGCACATCCACAGTGTCTATCAGTTTTAGTCTTGCCTCCATTCCCCAGGCTCCATGACCCATTCCCTTATTGACGATCCACAAGTGTGTTCTGCAACACTGGGTAGTGGTGCGCATGAGATTGTGCAGGATGCAGCAAGCTTCCACGATGCTCCTCACATCCCTCAGTGATGCTGCATGGCTGGTGATAAGTAACTGGAACCTGTTGGCCAGGATGCCAAAGGTGTTCTCCACCACCTGTCTTGCCCTGGACACGCCTGTAGTTGAAGATCCTCTCTTCATGGTTGAGGTATCTTGAAGTGTAGGGCTTCATGAGGTAGGTTCTGAGGGAGAAGGCGTCATCACCCATGATGAAGTAGGGCACATCTTGTGTCTCGTTGGGTAGGGGGTCTGATCCGGAAAACCCATGATGAGGTTGCGTTCCATCCCATCCTTGAGGTCACTGGCGTTGTATATCTGGGCATCTGAAGCTGACCTGTTGCCTGAAGCATCGATGTACATGAACTTGAGTCAGCATCAACCATGGCAAAGGGGATGATGCTGAAGAAGCCCTTGTTGTGAAATAATTGGACCCTGAGTTGGCTGGAGCTTTGCAGGCCACGTGCTTCCCATCTATGGCTCCAACGGTGTGGGAATGTTCCACCTCTGAACCACTGCTCTGTAACTTTCCTCCAGCCTTCTTCAGTGGTGGGACACTGTACGAGCTCCTCCAGTATTCTTCGATGATGGCCTGCACCATTTCTCTGACCACACGCTGATGGTGTTGTGTGGCACCCTCCAGGCATACTGCGTGTTTCTGTATGTGGTCCCAGAGCCAGGTGGCCGAGAGTCAGTACCAACCTTCAGTTCAGGGTCCAGGCTGGACGGAAGTTGGTGTTTGCCTTGTTCAAACCTGTCCCTCAGACGCTCCACAACTTTGTCAAACATGGCTGTGGCATCCTCATGAAGTGCTGGAATGCACGAGGTCTTCATTCCTCAGCTCCACCATCAGCTTGTCATAGAGTCCAAAACTCCACTCTTCTCCCGAATCCATCGTCGGACCCAGACAGCTCTTGGACGTGTCCTTCTCCTGCGTAAGAAAAGGTGAAACAGTCTGAAGAGGGCTTGGTTCTGGTGTTGAAAGATGGCGGCTACCAAAGGAGTGTGCGATGATCCATGGTGGACATCAATGGATGATGTGGAAGGCAAGAGCAAGGGTGAAGAGTCTGCACACCACGGCTGCTGGACTGATAGTGAGATCCAGGTGATTCCTCCCCCTTTTTATAGGAAATGTCGGTTTTCCGCTAGGTTGTCCTTCCACATGTTCTAGACATCCTCCAGACATCCTAGATATCTGAGATACGTCCCATTATGCGAACGTTTTGTCCGTTTTAATGCTTTAATATCCGAGCTGCATCCGCTTTCATCCTTTTTTATGTCCGTGCTATTCACGCTGTGTGGACTTTCGCGTACCTTTCGCTCCTCCCTCTTTCTGCTGGAGCATATGTGAGAGTTGCCGATGCCCAGAGGATGCTGAGAGGATACAGCGGACGTTTAACGGATGACAATGGACGTAGAACGTTTGTTACCCGTATATATGCGGATGTAGATCATACACGGCGGAAAGTAGCAGTAGACGGATGTTTCACGATAGAGCGTATGAAAGATGTACGCAGTGAGTACACAACGGATGCATCGCGTTTTCCAATGGATGGCAAGCGTTTTTCTCTGTTTTACATCCTCTTTGCATCCGTTGGTGCAGTGTGACATGGGCTTAAATTCATACTATTTAGCCTTCTAATTGAGATGGTAATTTCATGGTTCCTTCCATTTGCTCAATTAGTCTTAAGAACTGAAAGATCTTGGTCAGAACTATGGTTGGTTATATGATTACAGGAAATATCTAGGCTCTGATCAATAACTGCTATAGATTGGGAGGCCAGAAATCATCTGGAAAAATGATACTTTGGTAAAACTGCCAAGAAAACTGGATGAATGTATTCATGAAATCACCAGGAATCAAAGCTGAGTCAGAAGAAACTTGTTACTGGTCTACATTAGACAGGGTTCAAAAATAACAGAATGTGTCTACCTGCTAAAGGCAAAATGTACTTATTGTAGATGCTAGCTAGATACAAGCTTTTATTTCCTCATTGAACTTTTTCTAGTACTGAAACAATCTGAAACCATTTGTCTTTTCACATGTTATTTTATTTATTGGTATGCTGTGAGCATTTCTAAAGTTAGACCAGTTTCATTGAAATCATAACTATTTTATGATTTATTTAAAAGAAAAAATATTAGTAAATAGTTAATCCTTCTCCCTCCTTCTCCAAATTTGTAAGTGGGGGGGGGAGAAGAAGTGAATGTCTTTGTAAAACACAAAGGAAATTAATTTAGAAAGGGAAATGTTTCCTTAATCATTCAGTTTTCTATTTCTTTGTCTAAGTATTCTATTATTAAATAATATACACAAACAGCAGTAGAATTCTTTAAAAAAATTAAGGGGGGTCAAAATGGGAAATACCTTGAAAGTTTCCCCTGGAGAAAAACGTTTTCATTAGTTTTATTAGGCATACCAGAACTGTACTTATCTTTCCAGTAGCCATTCAGCATACCTTCATTATAGATTTGCTTTATGTCATGACTGGTGTGTTGAATATCAGTGTATTGTTACTGTTTAACTAGCTGCATCATGTCTCCTCAACCAAGATGGATTGATCTTTATCTACTTTGATGCCTACCAGCATTACTATGGGGATTGTTCAGACTGGTTCTGTTTATGGGACATAAGGTCTATTTTATCTGAAGGCTAGGTAAAAAGTGGGCCATATAAATCTTGATTAACCATTCAAATATTTTTAACAAGTAAACAACATTAAAGCAGCACCTAAGTAAATCATTGAAAGGTCAGAAGATGAATGAGTTCAAAAAATAAATTGCACTTTCTGAAAGCACTTTTTTTTGCACCAGGCATGTTTGCACACAAAATATTGATAAATCCTATGAACTCTTTTGTAGCTGTACCTTTATTGAAAATTAGAGACAAATTGAATAAGAAAAAAATAACATTTCCTTCTTTCTTTTACTAAAACTTGCTCTTTTATATTTCTTCTCTTTCCATAGAAAGAGGTCGTGAGTGAACACCAAAGTTTTTTGAATTTTAAAAATGATATTGCTTTGCTTTAGTATAGAAAACATGATTGAAATTTGAACAATCATGTATTACTTTAGTGCTGCACAAAGATGTTGAAAACCAAATTTCTTCTTCTTGTGAGGCTTTTAGAGTGTAATAGCTGCATGTACCTTCAAAATATAATATTAGTATTTTTATGAATTATAAATCTTAGGTGGGGTTTGGACAGCAAAATTATACTTAAATGTTTGGCTCTTGTAACGCTGACACTCTAGTACAGTAAAACTTTACTAATTAAGTGACTAGCTCAATGGTTTTCGTTTCCAAATATATTTCTTGTTGTAGCTTAAAAGCCAAGGGCCTTTATAATGAAATGTATGTTAAAAATAGGACATGAAATAGAAATGGTAATATAGAGAAATATAGAGAAATTATATATTCTAATAAAATCTGGCGAGCATTGATATTCAGAAGTGAACGTTAGCAATGCTATATAATCAAAGATTATGCTCAGAGATGTAATCTGAATGTTAATTGTTCACATGTCAGTACATGAAAAATAAGAAAGTAGGTATATCTTTGTAGATGTTCATAAAATTAAGCCAGCTCTATACTAAGGGCTCACATTCACTTCATTTTGTATAATGTAGGAAAGCTGTTTAAACAGTTATTATATCAGTTGTCGTAGATAATAAGGTTTTCAGAATTCAGGAAAATAAGGAGCTTATAAAATCAAAATCTAAGCAAATATAAGATTGGTTTCTAGGATGTATTGCATTTTATAGATATCATAAATAATTTAAATGTTTTAAATTTTCTTTTGTGTCCCCAGATGTTCCTTGAGAATAAGATGTTCCCATCTTATGGGAAACACAAATAAAGATGTTTGTGTCCCCAGATGTTCCTTGAGAATATACCTTACATATATTAATATTTTGCGTTCCCCTAGTGATTCTGGTCCACTCCGCATTACAAAAACTCCATCACCACCTGAAGAGGCTTCCCCACCACTTAGTCCTGAAGCTGATGCAAATCATACATTGACAACCCCAAGTTCTCCAGCACCTGCACGTCCTAAATCTCCTTCACAGGTAACATAATGCAGATAATATTTTGGCACTCATAATCACAATTTAAGGTTGCTATGGTAAAATCAATTTTGAGCTAAAAGCTTCCAGTTGCCTCTGATATCGATCCAAGCAGTAAACTTAGCGTGTCTATTTTTATCCTCCTGATATAAAAAGGATATAATTTATTTTCCTGCAGGTTGAATATGATTTTATTTCTTTTGTCACTGATGGTTTACTGATCTATGTCAGCATTACATGCTAGTGGCTGTTGAAGAAATTCTGGCTAAGTTTGCTGATGACCAATTAAACTACCTTTCACAGATTAGAACATCCAAATTGCTTTTCAGATTCTAAGTACAGAAGACAGCTATAGTCCACAACAGAAGTCTCTGCAGCTTTTGGTTTATTGACACATGCCTTATTTATGTAAGATAGAAATATTCTTCCTTCAATGGATTTGTGGACTCCACTTCACTCACAATTATTTCAAAAACTTGACACAGGATCTCCTGGGATAAACAAATTTTAATAGTCAATCCTATATATATTTACCTTTGCTTGCTGGCCATTATTTTTCTCCCTTCTTCTCAGAATAATTTTTTCTTTTACATCTTTCTATTTCTTCTTCCTTGCCAGCCCAGAAGAGGCCATTTTTATCTATAGGAAATACCACCTCTAACATTATGAGAGCCAGTATAGCTCTCTTAGGCTCATTATGTATTTGTATAAACAGAGTAACTGACTGAACAAATACTTAAAATAAAATTTAACTAGTTTCAAGGATTTCATGATCCAAAAGCTATATAGAAAATGTGTAAAAATTGTCCTGCTCAGGATTTTGCCATTCCAGGATGGATAAAGTAATAATGGCCTGGTATTCATGGGGAAAAATACTCTGAAGCTGCTCATTCCCATTCCACACTGTTGGGTAAGGTTCTTCTTTCTCCTTACTAATTGTTATACTAATTTCATCGAAGACTCACATTTGGTTTCCAGGAGTTTTCTATCCTCTTGAGCAAATCACACCTGCAAAAAAAGAGATGAAAATACCCACACAAAAAAAATAGTTGACTCAAGGTTCTATGCTGCCCACACTGAATAGTGGTACTTCCTTCTGCTACAACAAAGATTTTCATTTTTAGAATGATTCAAAAGGAGGGGCATCATGTGTGGTCTTTAGTTCAGTGCCTGCTTGGCTGTTCCCTAAAGCCAGCGCTGCTTTCAAAATATAGTTCACTGCAGCCAGATAGAAGTGGTAGTCTTTAACACACCGGTAGGAATTCCACAGGTTGCTAACTCTTTCATATGCCATGAATTGTCCAGGTGGGAAGTCCATTGATGGCATAAGGAGTTTGATCTGACTCAAACTCAAATCTCGAGTTTCAAGATTGATGCAGTCTTCCATCTTTCTGAGTTTGGGAAAATGTGGACTCAAATTGTTGGAGACAATATGATAACTCAGTAAACTGCGTAGAGAGGACTGCGTAGAGAGGACTTAGCAGCATATAACTCTAAGTGCTATTGCTATAAAATGGAAAACATTATCCTTAACTAAAGCTCAATTTCTGCCTGCCTTATTGGTGGAGTGTCTGCAAGATGAAAGTCATTTGTGAGGATATGTTTCAGAGGTGGTATTCAGCAGGTTCTGACCAATTCAGGAGAACCGGTAGCAGAAATTTTGAGTAGTTCGGAGAACCGACAAATACCACCTCTTACTGATATTTTACAGTATTCTTTCCCTGCCATGCCCACCAAGCCACACCCACAGAACCAGTCGTAAAAAAAAATTGAATCCTACCACTGGTATGTTTCTTAGCAAACAGTAAATGGACCATCTTTGTGCTATAACAAGCAAGAGACTCTGAGAATATTGCTGAGAGACCTTTTTCATTCCCCTTTCCTGTGCTGTCACCCAGATGTCATCCTGAGAAAAAGCACTGCAGTATTTTTCAAATTTGGGAACTTTATGATGTGAAATTTCCCAGCTAGTAGCACAAACTAATTCTGCCAATTTTCAGGTCTATAGTGAAATTGGAGCTTCTCAGCAGAGTTTCCAATGATTGAGAAATAACTACATGAATACAATTTTGGTATTTTAAAATATTTGTTTTGTAATTTAATACTATCTTTTATGCTTTAGAGATACTCTTTGACTTACAAGCATTCATATAGCGATCATTTGAAGTTACAACAGCACTGAAAAAAGTGACTTATGACCAGTTTTCACACTTATGAGTGTTGCAGCATCTCCATGATCACATGATTGGGTGCTTGGTAACAGGCATGTATTTATGACAGTTGTACTGTCCCAAGGTCATGTGACCATCATTTGTAACCTTCCCAACTGGCTTCTGAGAAGCAAAGCCAATAGGAGAAGCCACCTAACAAACTGCATGGTTTACTAAACAACTGCACTGATTTGTTTAACAATTATGACAAAAAAGGTCATAAAATGGGTCAAAACACACTTAACAATTGCCCTGCTTGATTATGAAATTTTGTGGTCAAAAATGAAGGACTACCTATATAAATCAAAGATTCTATGAGATATGGTAGAATAACAAAAACCAAGTAAATAAAACAAAATGTATGGGAATATACATCAATCCTTAGATAAGTAATAGAATAATTGCAAAATAACCCTTCCCAGACTGGGAAATAAAAGGAAGGTAAAAATTGCATATTAAAGTTCCCATCTATGATTAATATGAAAAAATATGTATTTTTCTTGCTGTGACTTTCTATGAACTAAGAAACAATGTCACTTGAAGAAAGCTTGAAAGTAATGTTTTACACCTAAATGATATAGAAATTGCCAGTTCTAATTCTGAAACACTGAAAAAATAATTATTACTATGGTATATACTTTTGATATACCATTTAATCTTTCAAACATACTTACTTTTCTTTCAGCTGAGGAAAGGACCTCCTGTCCCACCATTGCCTAAACTCACACCAATGGTAGACATGCAACAAGAAAATATCATCAGTTTATTTGATGATAATTTTGTCCCAGAAATAAATGTAACAACCCCTTCACAGGTGAGTCCAGATTGAATATATCAATCTTCTCCAGCATCATATATTCAAAAGCATAGTACTACAACTTGTTCATCCCAGACCAAAAGACCTTGGCAATGTTGACTGGGAACACTGGACACATCTTTTTGAATGGAGATGATAGGAATGACTCACATTCAAGCTATGAAACATAGAATAAGTTATTCTTGTCACTGACAAAATATTTCCATTAATTTGAGACTGTTTTATACATTTAGGGTTGAAACCTCTAATTCACAAAAACTTAGTGGCATTTGATAGTGAATCCCACAAACTCTTTGTGCTTGAATGAGAATGACTAAAATTTGTCCAGGATGAAAGTACTGATTGTGTAAATGTCGATGATCCTTACAGATCAATACAATACAGATTGTATTTATTTAAAGAAAAATACATACATGATGAAATATTAACTGAATCTGAGCTTGAGGCTAATGAAATCATTCATTAATTCCTCACAAAATGGCTTGCATGAAACAATTGAAAGCTAATTCAGAAAAGTCTGCTGTCTTATCTATTTTCTATTATATCCATGACATCTTCCTTTATTCTGAACTAATGCCACTGAATTCCAATCTCTTATTATTTGCCCTGATGAATATTTTATGAGGAAAATAATTTCTACATTCCAATTAAAGGATATGTTTAAAAAATTTGTAATTCCAACAGAATGAAGCTCCTGATGATAAAAAAGAAGAATCTTTGTTAGATTTGGACTTTGATCCTTTCAAGCCTGATAATGCATCTACTATGGTAACCCATTCTCCAATGTCTCAGGTATTTGTGTGTTTGTGTCTGTGTTATTATGATATACTATGTGTCCCATAATGAAGGTTGTTTTATACCACAATCCTGTGGGAACCTAGAAATGTAGCTTTAATTTGTTAAAAGCAAGTTGCTGATTCTTATATTAAATATTATAAAGAAGTGTAATAATTAAAAATAAATGTTTGGTATGGCTGGCTAATATAAGTTGCAGTGATTGGAAATGGCTAAATGGTTTAGGTGATGTCTTGCAGAAGCAGATAAAATTATACAAAATAGGCCCAAAATCAATAATGAAAAATGTGCACAATTTTGGCCAGTTTACAAAATGTATGCTGATTACAGAATTTAGAATTTTTCTTAGTGTTTAGTAACATACAAGAAATGAAGTGAGTAACAGAAAGTATTGAATAATGTGAAATTAGGCTTGATGAGAGCTAGAATGAACATGTAGCTTTGATGCCACATAGGGTTGCATTTCTTTTTTTTAATTAAATTTTTATTGAATTTTACACAGTTAAAAACAACACAAATACAAACTTTGCAGTGTTCTATCGAGTTTCCCAGTTTCTACTAACCACACACACACATACACACACACACACACACACACATATTTATTCATTTATATTATTTTTTATTCCTATTGTCCTACTATCCAACCAGTTATACCATTTTTTCCAGACTATTATATATTCCTTCTCTTCCCTCTCTTGCAATTCTAACATGAGTTTTACCATTTCTGCACAGTCCCTAATTTTCTTTATAATCATATTGTCTGTGGGAATACTGTCTAATTTCCAGCTCTGGGCTGCATGTCTTATTTGGAAACATAGCAGATTAACTATTTAATCAATCCAAGCTGTAGGTTTTTCCCAAAGCACTTCACTTTTAGATTTTATTATTTCAGACTTTACCAATAAATAATATTCAATCCTACAAGTGTTTTTTTTTTTAACAGAACACCTGTCCTTAACAATAAATTTAAATTAAACATTTGTTCCTGGGACCTGGAGCCACTGACATTAGCCATTTAAAAACGCATTACTGTACATTGTGTCACAAATCATATAAGAAATTAGACTTCTGTCAATCAGATCAAAGATCTGATGTCTACTTATGTCTGTTACTGATATTTCAAAAAATGATTGCAATTTTTGCTGCTTATATTATATATGTTGTGTGGATGTGGATGTGGCCTTGTGCACATACATGCACACTTTCAAATCAGTTTTTCACTCCTGGTGATTACCTGGCACAAATTTCTGCAGTTTTCTTGGCAAAATTTTAGAAGTGGTTTGCCATTGCTTCCTTCTTAAGGCTGAGAGAGTGATTGGCCCAAGGTCATCCAAGGACTTTGTGTCTAATACAGGATTAGAACTTATATGTTTCTAGCCTGATTCCTTAGGTGCTATACCAGTCTTGTTCTCTATAACACCATCTTTGCTTATACAATTTTTGTAATAGAAAAGTTTCTAGACAACTGAAACAAAATATACTGTTCATACACATGAATAATAATAGATTTCCATTTCAAAATATGTTTTTTAAAGTCACCTCTGCATATACAAGTTTATATTGAATTACAATTTCCCACCTGACCAGTAACTATTTTATTTTATTATTTTATTTTACTAGTTTATTGATTTGAGATGTTATACTCTAAATTTTGGTATAAAATGAAAGCAGAAAATAGCTTACAGCATGTTGAAAACTACAAAATTGGTTTCCAAATTAAATAACATTATAAATAATTAAAAAGCAACCATAGACCTAACAGGCAATCAAACTAAAAATGGATGTAGTACAATAAAATCTCTTCCCTTTTAAAACAACCCGTTTTTATATTTCTATGGATCTGTATACCACATACTGAAGACCTTGAGGACCAAGTAGGCTATAGGCAGAATGAGATGTGCAAAGCTCAAGTCAATTAGCAAAGGCTTTCAGACTTGATATATGGGACAGGGAGAAGAAATCTTAAAGTGCATTTTGAGCTGGCACTATAAATAAGCTGAAGTTTCTTATAGTAAGTGGTTTGATATTGTCAAACCTCCCCTTATACTTGAGGTCATTGAAGAACTATCTGAGAAATTTAAAGGCACTATGGCAGAGTTAAAACAGGCCACAAAGAAGTCATCAATATCAATGACTTTTAGTAAATGAATTTTTTTTGTATTATTGTATTATCCAGGAACAGAATACTTTACCTGATATGATACTAAATAGGAAGAACTCTTAAATCTACTTCTTAAAAGGTTGTTTTATGATAGAAGTTCTTGATTACATGCACTATGATTATCTTATACTGTTAAAGAAGTTTGTTGAAATGTATTTAGAAATGAAATTGTGATATGATTGAGAAACTAAAATTGAAGAATGAGTGGCAACAGAAAAATTGACTATACATTCACAGCAGAAATCTAATAAATCCAAGCAGAAATAATTTCATTAAATAAAACATATCACACAACAAGGCAAATCTAAGTCACTTCGAATATAGTTTTTAAAGAAAAAAGAGAAATTGGGTTTTTTTTAATCAAAATGGCCAAAATAGAAATGACCAATAATCACAGATGACAAAGTATTTTTTCTCGGTCCTGAGCTCAAAAACAAAGCTTGATGGTCCCATGCCTCTGCAGGTTTCTTTGCAAAAATGAATCAAATGCAAATTCATCTTCTCAACAATTACCATAAGAACCTTCATTCTCATCCTGATCTAACCTTACAGCAACGTGTACAATCTCGTGAACTACACTCTGAGCTTAAAAGACCATATGATTAGGTAATACTAATTTATAATATACGAATACTAATTTATATACATTGACTACCGTGCAAATTGTATCAAAAGCAAGAGCCACAACCCACATCACAATAACCATCACCCAAACATCCAATGTTAGGGCTTCATGCCCCTTACTTTCTCCAGGCCCACCACTTCATATCTTTAATGCAAACTACTCAATGCAAGAAGCCACGCAAATAAAATGCATGAATTTCTCATCTTACTAAACATAGCCACATTCGACATTATATTTGTCTGTGAGACGTGGTTGAATGCATCTTTCCCAGATTCCATTACCACTGTAAGAGAATATTACGTTTATCAATCTGATTATGAAATCCAGAGTTGCTATATTCTATAAAAAGTATCTAAATCTAAAAAAGATTCAAATTATACAAGAGCTTGCTCTTCCTCAGATCATTGTCTGTGAACTGTCCTTAAATACCTCAATCCACTTCTTACTATGCTATTGAGCCCCTGACTGTGACATAATTCATGCAAACAACTAACTTCACTACTGACATGGCTGCCTCTTGCCCACACCCTCTTATTTTTCCTTTGACCTCAACTTACCTCTTATAAATTGGACACTAAATAAATGTACATCTGAACTCATTCATACAACCCTGTACAATGCCGTTACCACACTGAAACTGGATCAGTAAGTATATAACAACACCAGACTAAACAACTGCCTTGACTTCATCTTCTGCAACAGCTCAAACTCAATTTATGGCCTACAAATACAGGAACCATTTTCAAACAGTGACTCAACACGTGACCATAGCATGACTGACTTTTGTCTAAATTTACACCTCTCAAAGAGACCATAATTATGTGTGCGTCTCAAAATACAATTTTATAAAAAGCCAATTATGAACTCATAAAGTGCCAACTTTTCATCTCTTTAATTGGTAAATTCTGTTTCTGGCTGTAATACTACAGAACAACATTATAATGCTTTCTTGCTTGAACTCGAAAGAGTCATTGAACTATATTGTTCCATTAGTAAACCCCAAAAAACCAATTTACCCAAAATAATAAGAAAATTTCAATCAAAAAAAAAATCTCTTTGGCATCAAAACAAAACTAAATATGTAACTAATATATATAAACTCGCATTACAACGGCTTATGCTGACTGATAAAGGCAGAATTGCAATTAATTACCACTGCAAGCAAAAGGAAATCTTCTACACATAAAATCTACCAGTGCCTTCTATAACTTCAAACACCAAACTTAAAGACTCTCAAACCATCCCACCCCTAAAAGGACCAAATGGGAAAGACTATAGCGATGAAGCCATAAAGGCAATCTCTTCAACACATTCTTCAGTTCAGTCTTTGTAAACAGTAATGGCTCATGCCCCAATTTCCTAATCATACAATGCAATGACTACAATTTGACTTGATTGAAGATAACATAGAAAAAGCACTATCTCATCTAAAACCATCCTTATCTATGGTCCTAATGGCTTATGTGCATATTTCTTAAAAGCTCTCCCACTACCAACACAAAATCCCTTGGCATAATATATGAGATATCATTCAGAACCAGCTCCTTACCAAACTATGGTCTTTTAACAACGGTCATTGCTATTCTTCAAAAAGGTGACCCCCTGCCTGGTTGAAAACTCAGACCAATCTCATCATGTTGTGTCACATGCAAAGTTATGGAATCAATGATTAATCAGTGCATTACCTTTCACCTAGAGTCAAACAACTTACTCTCCAATAAAACAATTTCACTTCAGAAAAAAATTGTCCTGCAAATTTGCAACTTCTATACTGCATAAACATAGGACTATATTACTTGACCAGGGCAAAGCAATAGATGTAATTTACACAGACTGCAAAGCCTTTGCTTAGTGGTACATGACCAAACTACTATGAAAATTAAAATCTTATGGCATTCCTGGATCCCTCCATAAGTGGATTACTGCCTTCCTGTCAAGCAGGCAACACTTAATAAAATTAGGAAAATGCCTTATCAAAACCTGCACCAGTTAACAGTAGTGTCCCCCAAGGGATAAATGACCTTTCTGATCACCTTATAAGCAACTGTGTCCTCTTCGCTGATGATGTTAAAAACTATTCAACACCACTGAATAATGCTACTTTCTCTCAAAGCAACCTTGATTATGTGTCTGAAATGGTCAAACAGGTGGCAACTTTCAAATCTTGACCAACATATTGGCCGTACATATTGTAAAAAAAAATCAATACACCAAATACAAGCTAGATGGATAATGACCTCGTGACAACCCTCACTCTGTCAAAAGACCTTGGAGTTCTCATATAGAATGACCTAAATGCTAGAGCTCATGCAACAAACATCACAAAAAGGCTTTAACAGTTGTCAGTCTGATCTTACGCAGCTTCTCCTCTGGTAATACACTTTGCAAACTAGGGCATTCAAAAACTTTTGCTTGACCAATACTTGAATACAGCTCTGCTGTCTGGAATCTGCACTGTTATTCAGGCATAAATACAATTGACGAGTCCAGAGGTATTTTACCAGAAGAGTACTACATTCCTCTGTTCGCACACAGAATACCCTACACCACCAGACTTTGAAATTCTAGGCTTAGACAACCTTGAACTACACTGGCTAAGATTGGACTTAAGCATAGTACATAAAATCATAATGTCACAACATTTTACCAGTTAATGAATAAGTTCAGCTTTAACCAACAATACAAGATATAAAAACTTAATGTAAACCACTGCAAACTTAATTGTTAGGATTATGATTTCAGCAATGGAGTAATCAATGTCTTGAACTCACTACCTGATTCTGTTGTCACATGCCCAACCTCCACTCCTTTACCCTCAAATTAACCTCTATTGACCTACCCCATTCTAAGAGGTCTGTAAGGGGCGTGCATAAGCGCACAATCATACCTACCATCCCTGTGTCTAGTGTCCCCAATTATTAGCTTCTATTTCTTATATTTAAACTTATGTTTATTTTTATTTTATATTGTAAGCATTTAACTCAATAAATAAATAAATAAATTTTTTTTTAAAAAAAGTAGCAATTAGAGATTAAGGGGGGAAAAGAAGGGAGAAAGAGAGGAGATTAGAATGATCAAATAATATTTTTTCCTTACTTTTTAAAACTTTTTTAACAATTTATTTTTACCATCAGATTCGAAGTTTGCTATACAGGCCAATTCTCAACTTAAAATCATTCATTCAGTTCTGTTTAAAGTTACATCAGTACTGATAAAAGTGACCTACGACCCACTTTTCACACTTATGACTGTTGTGGCATCCCCATTGTCACATGATTGATATAGGGTTGCTTGGCAACTGGAATTGTTTCTGACAGTTGCACTGTTCTAGGGTCATGTGATCACCAGTTGTAACTGTTAGAGATGGCTAGATTAAAGAGACAGTGTCAGCCTTCAAGATCTTCTACTATCGCTTTGCATTTTTCGGGTGTCATAAGTAATGGGGGAGGAGGGATGAATCTGGGAAGTGAGCTGAGGTATTTACATTTTTTCTTGTGTAAAATGAGGAGGGGGAGCATACATCAGAGTTTAGGTCAAACGACAGAGGCCCTATGACCACCTGAAGATGCCACATGATCATATTCACAACTTCTAATTGGAAGATTCATCTGAACTATTGGGGGTGGGAACATTTCCATCACTTTTTGTATCATGTGATTCACATGCTAATTTTTCAGATTCACAATTTCTATGGTTGCTACCACTTCATTTTCAGTAAAAGATATCTTTTTCTAACTTAAAGAGTCTAAGTATTTCTTTCCTGAAATTTTAAAATGGAGCACCACCTGACATTGATTCCACATCACTCGCATCGGCTTGGATCAAGCCAGAGCGACTCCTTAATGAAGCCTTTGAACAACCTCAAGCTGCACAAAGGTATGAAAGGGAAGGGGGAGTAGCCCAGCTAGAAGAAGCAGGGCAGCCCCCTCTCCATAAATCAACCTGAGCCAGCACAGCAGCCCCAGGGCCCCAGCGGGAGGTGTAATTCATAGAAGGCGTAGAGCTCTTAAATTGCCTCCGTTAGAAGTAAAGTACGGGGGAAATCCCAAAGACTTGGGGTTTTCCTAGCCCAAGTTGGAGCTATATGGAGAATACGGGGAGAATTTTTCCTCACAAGCAGCCAAAGTGAGATGTGTTACCAGGGCTCTGGAGGGAACAGCTGCAGAGTGGATGGTGACCCTGCATAATGATAATGCTCCCCAGTTGATGAATTATAATCTGTTCATGACTGCACTGCGGGGCTATGTTTGAGGACCCACTGGCAGAGCGCAAGGCCAGATCAGGATGAAGACCATAAATCAGGGGCAGAGGTCAGTTGCTGACTACACCCAAGAATTCAGGCAGTTAGCAGGTCATATTCTGAGGCTGGTCCCAGGAAGCCTGATAGAAGCATTTAAAGATGGATTAAACGAAGATGTGTACAAAGATGCATTGCTAGAAGAGACCCGAATGACTTGCAGATTTGTGACTTGCTGGCAGAAGAAGTGGAAATTGATTTTACCAAAGCAGAAGGCAGGAAGGTTTTGGGTGGAGCAAGCCTTCCCCCCACGCCCTCAAGAGGTCCCCAAACCCCAGAGGAGAGGAGTGCTGGCAAGATCCAAACCCTTTATCTGTTTCCGATGTGGGAAGGAAGGTCACCGGACTGTGAACTGCAAGGTCAAGCACAAAAACAAAGGGGGTGCAAAAGAAGAGAAAGAAACCGAAAAGGTCCCAGCGAAGCCTCAGCGAAGCAGCACTAAAGTTGAAAGAGATGCAGAGGTCACCCCTCCCGCAGGAGAGGAATCAGAAACCCCAGTTACCCCTGAGGAGGATGATTTCGAATCGGAAGACAACTTCCTGGTAAGTCCAAGCGTGGGCCCTTTGACCATTCCATGAAGTTGAGGGTTACCCAATTCAGGGTCGAAGGGGAAATGCTAGCCCTGTTAAAGATTCTGGGTGCACAAGATGTACAAATCAACACGGAAGTAGTGGAGAAAATGGGCTTAAAACTAAAAGCTTTGTGAAGATGCCCATTTTCCTTTTGCCAACTAGATGGATCAGTGGCTGGAGGTTGCCCTGCACTTTTTATCACGGAACTATAGAAATATCATGGGAGAGCATGATGAGACTCTGCGTGTTTATTGTGATCCTGGATGGAGCAACCATTAATACTGGAATTGTCCTGGCTCTGGGAATGGAACCCCCAGTTAATGGAGAAAGGGGTTCTTGCACATACGCACCAAGCAGCGACCGGGAAAGGCAGATCTCTGGAAGCTTCAGGCTCCGATTGAAATGCTTCCACAGGTACTGAACCCGTGAAAGGGGAGGAGAAAATTCCCAAAGAGTATTGGGATTTAAAGAAGTGTTCAGTGAGAAGGCCTCGGATGAGCTTCTCGCCTCACCGGCCAACAAACTGTGCTATTGAGATTTTGCCTGGGGTGAAGCTCCCGAAACCGAAGTTGTACTCAATGACACCACGGGAATGGAGGAGCTAAGATTGTTTATCGATAAAAATCTGGAATGTGGTTTCATTCAACCTGCTAGGCCCCGGGTAGCGGCCCCAGTGTTGTTTCGTGAAAAGAAAGATGGTTCCAAACGCTTGGTGGTGGATTACAGAAATTTGAACGCCATTTCCGTGGAAAACATGCCCCCCCTCCTTGATTAAGGACATGTTGGCCCACCAAGCGAAGGGGAAGATTTTCATGAAGTTGGATTTGAGAGAAGCATACTACCGAATTCGAATTAAGGAAGGGGATGAGTGGAGACCGCTCTTTAACTGCCCGATGGGTTGCTTCCAATTCAACATTCTTCCTTTTGGTTTACAAGGGGCCACACCTGTATTCATGCAGAGATCAAATCAGGTGTTACATGAAATTTATATTCGGGGGGTTCTGGTTTACCTTTGATGACATCCTTTATCTACACGGAAAATCTGGATGAACATGTGAAAACTGGTGCGGTCGGTTTCTACATGAAACTGTGGCCGCTAAGGTGTATGCAAAACTGTCCAAATGTGAATTCCATCAAGAGAAAAATTGACTATTTCCGGCGTATCGCATTTCATCTGAGGGCATAAAATGGGTCCAGAGAAAGTGCGTGCCGTATTGGAATGGGCTCCACCACGTACCAAGAAACAACTTCAGAGCTTTTGGGGTTTGCAAATTTTTGACCGGCAATTTATCCCAGCTTTTGCTAGGATAGCAGTGCCCATCACAAATCTCTTAAAACTAAAGGAGAGGTGAAACCAAGGCCTAGCAAGCAGCTTTTGAAAAGCTAAAACGACTGTTTGCTGCAGAACCAGTGCTAAAGCACCCGGACATGGAGGCTCCCTTCGGAATCCAAGCTGATGCGAGTGATGTGGCCGTTGGAGCGGTGTTACTTCTAAATCAATGAGAAAGGGACCTTACAGCCTTGTGCGTATACTCCCGTAAACTATCTGAAACTGAGAGAAGGTGGGGCGTCTGGGAAAAAGAAGCTTTTGCAGTTCGTTGGGCCTTACGTGCCTGGAGACATTTTCCTGGAAGAGCAAAACATCCATTTGAGGTATGGACTGATCATAAAAATTTGGTGGCCCTAAAATGCCTTGGAAGCGTCCCCTAAACAAGTTCGCTGGGCCCAATACCTCAAGCGGGTCAATTTCTCACTGAAGTACATTCCGGGGGAAAAAATTCATGGCGATGTTCTCTCTAGACTACCCCAATATAATAGTATTCGCCAGGAAGTGATAAGCCCGATTGTTTCGACCAAACATCTAGCCGCCCCAGTGATCACCAGAGCCCAAAAGAAGAAACAAGAGGTGGACTTATCGAATGACTTAACCGCACAACTAAAGAAGCCCTAAAACTTGATGATTGGTTCCTGGCTCATTCGAATGACTATACGGTTAGAGATGGTTTGGCTTGGGTGGGAACCAAGTTGTATGTGCCACAGCGCTGAGGGGCCAAATACTACAACAAGCTCATGATTCTAAGCAGCTGGTCACTTTGGATTTGTGAAAACCTTAGACCTGGTTAAGCGGCTCAATTCTGGTGGCCTACTTTGAAGAAGGACATCGAAGCTTATGTAACTAGCTGTCCAATTTGTGCTTCGGCAAAGAGACCTCCTTGTAAGTCAGCAGGGTTGTTACAAAATGTGGCTAGACCAATGGCCACCTGCAAGGAAATATCTTATGGACTTTATAGTAGAACTACCGAAAGCAGTGGAAACACGGTTATTGGGTGGTAAACCGATTTGTTTTCCAGCAAGCTACATTGCATACCTTGTTCCAAGTTCCATCTGGACGTTGGCTAAACTGTTTATTTCACATATCTATAGGTTACATGGCGTTCTGGAATGCATAATCTCTGACAGAGGGGTCCAATTTACCTCAAATTTTGGGAAAGAGGTCCTGAAGTTGATAGGTTCCGCCCAGGCTTAAGCTCCACCCACCACCCCAAAACCAATGGGGCCTGTGAGAGGACTAACACAGTGTTAGAACAGTATCTTAGATGTTATATAAAATTATCAACAAGATAATTGGTCTGAACCTACTCTCCATTTGCTGAAAGTGGCATATTACAACTCGAACATAGTAGTACTGGATTTACTCCATTTAAAGTAGCTTCGGGACAAGGATTTATTACCCATACCTGAAGCTCCTCTTGAAAGGCTTAACATCCATTCATTGGCATGAATGGATAACTCAACTCCAACTTAACTGGCCAGTAACATGTAAAGCATCAGATGAGGCCCATCAAGCTCATAAGAAGTTTGCAGACAAGAAAAAATCTCCACAGAAATTATATAAAGTAGGCGACAAAGTTTTCCTGTCACCCAGATACCTGCAAACCACTCAAAAATCGAAGAAGCTTGGTCCTAAATATGTTGTCCTTTCACGATTGAACGGATTATAAACCCTGTAACAGTCCAGCTGAACTTACTGAAAACTCTTCGATGAATTCACCCAGTCTTCCATGTTTGTTTGTAAAACCTGAACATACTTCTAGTTGAAGACCCATCCAGGCTGATCCTCCCATACCAATACTGATTGAGGGTGAACAACATTTTGAAGTTAAAGAAATTTTGGATTCTCGCAAATGGAGGGGTCGGCTCCAGTATCTTGTAGCCTGGAAACATTTTCCTTCTTCCCAAGCCAAGTGGGTTAATGAAAACGACGTTAAAGCCCCTAAGCTGATCAAAGCATTTCGTACCAAGTATCTTGATAAACCCTAGGAGTGTATTCATTTTAATTGTCTATGATTAATTATTGTCTTTAATATCTTTTCTCCTCTCTTTTAGGACTGACGGTTTTCTTTTTCTAGGAGGCCGAATGTCAGCCTTCAAGATCTTCTACTATCGCTTTGTCTTTCGGGTGTCATAAGTAATGGGGGGGAGGAGGGATGAATCTGGAAGTGAGCTGGAGGTGTTACAATTTTTCTGTTGTGTAAAATGAGGACGGGGGAGCATACATCAGAGTTAGGTTTCTATTTCTCACTTAGCTTTCTTTTCTCTGCGCAACTGCAACCCGTTATCAAAATATGCCAAGTGTCAAACGGACAGAGGCCTCGATCACCACCTGAAGATGCCCACATGATCATATTCACAACTTCTAATTGGAAGATTCATCTGAACTATTGGGGGTGGGAACATTTCCATCACTTTGTATATGTGATCACGTGCCTAATTTCTCAGATTCAGAATTCTATGGGTGGATACACCTTACCACTTCATTTTCAGTAAAAGATATCTTTTCTCTAACTTAAAGAGTCTAAGTATTTCTTTCTTGAATTTTGAATGCACCACCTGACAGGCAGGACAATGGTAGAAAAAGGGATTTCTTTATTTAGCTCTGAACAAAGATTGCCACCAGGTGTGACCACCATACTTCCTCCAAGCAATGGAGGAAGTATGACATCACTGACTTTTGCTGATTGAATATCTAACACCCCTCCCCTCCTGGAAGAAGCATTCATCTGATCAGCCCTCACTCACAGACATAATCACATAAGTAGGCGGGACTCCTATGTGTGTGACTGGACCTTTGTGGTTCAACCTCACCAGCAGTGGCATCCTGACAAGTTGGGGTCTGTTGTCACTCCAAAGCCAGCCCTTTGAGCTGCCTCAAGGTTTTTCAGGGGCAGGGCTGGGTCTGAGGGAACAGAGGGCTCTGACTTTCTTTGCTGGATTCCCCCCTCTTTCAGCTAAGTTATCATGCAATGTACTTGAGTTTGAGAGGGGAAGCTTCTGTAATTCTTTCCATTCCATTGTTTCCACATCTTTGGGTGCAGCTTGGGTTCTAGCTGTTTTGTAGAGGTGATTTCCACAATATCCCAGGAATAGAGCTCTCTTCCTCTGTTCTGTTCTGTTCTGTTCCTCTGTTCTAAAAACATTTGAAATTGTCCCATGTATGTGACTCAGTCATGCTTTGTTGGATCAAAAAGTTCTGGTTGAGCATGGGTGGACATTCTGATGATCAGCACGGTGATAGCAGCGTTCTGTTGTAAGAATTTTCCATCTACACCTCGTTTCCTTTGTTCTCTTCTAGTATTCCATCCTTGTTGCCAGTGTTAGATATGGGCTAGATTGAAGAGGCAGGACAATGATAGAAGGAAAATATTTCTTTATTTAGCTCTGAACAAAGATTGCCATCAGGTGTGCCTGCTGTTCTTTTTACAGACTGCTGTCCACAATTTCAGCCACTGGTGGCTGTTCATCTTCCCACCTGGAAAATGAACCAATGGAGGAAGTCTGATATCACTGACTTTTCCCCTTGAATATCTAACAGTAACAGAGGTGGTATTCAGGAGATTCTGACCAGTTCTGGAGAACTGGTAGTGGATATTTTGAGTAGTTCAGAGAACTGGCAAATACCACTCTGATTGGAAATTTTATAGTATCCTTCTCCTACCATGGCCACCAAGCCATGCCCACAGAACTGGTAATAAAAAAAATCTGAATCCCACCACTGAGTAGTAACCTTCCCAGATGGCTTCCAACAAGCAAAATCATTGTGGGAAGGCAGTTTTTCTTAATGACCAAATAATTCTTTTAACAACTGTGTGATTTGCTTAACTCTGGCAAAAAAATTCATAAAATAAGCAAAACTCACTTAACTGACTTGTTCAGGAACAGAAATTTGGAGCTCAATTGTTGTTATAAATTGAGGACTATCTGTAATGTAAAGTTCATTTTATGTATGCCTGTGTAGTCTTTTCCCTTTTTGTTTTTGCTATTATTTTGTTTTCTTAATTTAAAAAATAATTAAAAATAAGGGATGTGATAATTCATTCAGGCTATCAACAATGCTCTTGAGAGCTATCAGTTTACCACAAGTGGGGGGTTTAGCAGCAAACCTCCTGGAGAATTACACTTTAAGAAATAAAGTTAAAATTCCTTTTCATTGGATAAAACGAATATAATTTTTTGGAATATGGGAGGGGAGGGGCTAGGATGCACCCAGATCTAATTCTCTAATCTATAACTAACTCCTTTGCCAACTTCGGTGTATTTATTTATTTTATCAAATAAGAATAAACATAAGTTTAAATACATGAAATAGGAACTAATAATTGGGGAGAATAGTGCACGCCCCTTGCAGATCTCTTAGGAATGGGATGAGGTCAATAGAGGTTAGTTTGAGAGTAAAAGAGTGGGGGTTTGAGTATGTGATGACAGAATCAGGTAGTGAGTTCCAAACATTGACCACTTTGTTTCTGAAATCGTACTTCCTGCAACTGAGTTTGGAGTAGTTTACATTTAGTTTATATCTATTGTGTGCTCTTGTGTTGTTGCGGTTAAAGCTGAAATATTCATTAGCTGGTAAAACATTGTAACATATGATTTAATGTACTATGCTAAAGCCCAATCTTAGCTGGCTTAGTTCAAGGTTGTCTAAGCCTAGAATCTCAAGTCTGGTGGTGTAAGTTTTCTGTTGTGAACAGAGGAATGTAGTACTCTTCTTGTTAAATACTTCTGGACTCACTCAATTGTATTTATGTCTGATATACAGTGTGGATTCCAGACAGCAGAGCTGTATTTAAGTATTGGAGTAGCAAAGGTTTTGAGTGCCCTAGTTTGCAAATCAGTATTACCGGAGGAGAAGCTGCGTAAGATCAGATTGACAACTGTTAAAGCCTTTTTTGTGATGTTGTTGCAGTGAGCTCTAGCATTTAGGTCATTCTATATGNTCTTTGACAGAGTGAGGGTTGTCAACGAGGTCATATCCATCTAGCTTGTATTTGGTGTATTGATTTTTTTTATCAATATGTAGGACAATATGTTGGTCAAGATTTGAAGTTGCCACCTGTTTGACCATTCAGACACATAATCAAGGTTGCTTTGAGAGAAAGTAGCATTATCAGTGGTGCTGAATAGTTTACATCATCAGCGAAGAGGACTTAGTTACTTATAAGATGATCACAAAGTTCATTTATATAGAGTGTAAAGAATGTGGGTCCTAGAACACTCCCTTGGGGGACACCGCTGTTAACTGGTACAGGGTTTGATAAGGCATTTCCTTTTTTTTAACTAATTGTTGCCTGGTTATGCACATGTATAATCACATTGTTATCTGATGATGCTTTACAGCACATAAAAAGATGTACATATGAGGTTTTGAACATTGTCCTCCTTTCCCTTCTCAGACGCTACCTTGGGATCTGTGGACGGTATGATTGGCTTTTATTTCTTTTTTTTTTGTTTTATATTTCAAGTTTTGTTTTATATTTTAATGTGCAAAATATATCAATCACAAAAAAGTTGTCAAAATTTTGAGAGGCCAGTTAGTGAAAGAAATAAGTAAGAGAATAACAGTTAAATGTTGATTTCTGTACTCAGATTTTAATTTAGTTTGAGAAATCTCTGAGGACACCATCTGTATTTTTATAGTAGCCCCAAAATTTTGAAATTGTCTTGCTTTAAGAAGAAATTAAATATGCTGTCCAGGAGGCAAATAGTATCTGTTGATTATATCTGTAAATAATATTTACATCACCCTCTTAAACTATAAATTATTCCACTAATGTGTGGTGACAAAATTTAAGAATATAAACTGCTTTTATGTTAAAGAGCTCTAAGTAATGTAATTTTTTTGCAGATACCAATTTTAATACTGACAGAAATTATGCTGATGTGGAAAAAAATACTCAATTAATTTCTTGTTTTCCTCTCTTTATTGGGAATTACAGAAAACAATTTAAAGAATCCTACACTGATGAAAATATTATGTAGACTCTGGTTACATTAATAATCCCAAATTACTGATACAGATATTCTGTACCATAAATTTGTAAATGAACTTTAAACAAACATAATTCAAAAACACATAATGTTGGATTAATTGGTTTTATTGGTTTTAGTTCACTAAGTAGATTCTATCCAGTGGAAATAATCTTTATCTGCATTTCAGACTGACCATGAAACAAAAGCTTGAAACATTTTGATTTTGCTCAGTTAAACCACCACCCCACCCTACCACCCCATCTTCAGATCTAGAAATTATTTTAAAGTAATTTTACTGGTTGAACAGAGCAAAGCTGATGCTTATTATCCCTCTCTCTAACATGGACTGTGCCCTGGCTTGGATGCTCCATCGCCTCAATCTGTAAATACCTTCTTGGTGTTCTTTGAGCTTACTTGTTTCCTTGCAGACCTTTTGTTTAGCTACAGCTAAGTAGCATCTTCAGTGTAAAAAGGGAATAGGGTTTGCTCTATTTATATACTGTATATTGAATGGTAGGAATGTTGATTTCTGCTTGGTAGTTCTTGTTTAATCTGTTTTCTGCTTGATTGTTTGACTTCATAGTTTCTTGATTGAGGCTTTTTTTTCTGCTTGTTTGTCTGGTGTTAATCCAGGGTTAATCCTCTTATTGTGTGGTAAGAGATGTTCTGGTGTTTTTGTTTCCTTTTTTGTCTCTTTTGAATAGTATGTAAATGTTTATTTCTATATGCCTATTGATGGCTGATTTCTTTGAGTTGCCAAGCTTCTAGGAATTTCTGATTTGGATTTGGATTGATGTAGAATGTTCACAGTTTCCTATTTGGGACTATGGTTAAGCCTGTTCATGTGTTGCAAAATTAAGGCATTTTCATTGTGTCTTCTGACTGTTAGTTGGTGTTTATAAATGCACTTTGGATCTTTCAATTTATTTAATATGTTTCTTTTCAGTAACATGATGCAATATCCTCTCCATTTTCTCTGATCTTTTATTTAATATTTTCTTTCCTCACAGACCAATAATGAGGTGGTGCAGCCGGTAAGTAATTTCTTTCTTCAAATGTAGATTCCCTTACAGATGTTACAAATTGTATTAATTCCTTAATTTAGTCAATTTTGAGTTCTGTATTTTTTTCTCCCTAACCTTTATCATGCTCATCTTGTTTTTTTTTCTTTACTTTCCTACTTATTTAAAGCCTGATTCTCCAAAAAGTCATTTCCTGTGTAATCTCATCATGGAGGAAAATCCAGACAGTGGGTCAACAGAAGATCTTAACAAGCCCCAAACTGATTTAGGTTCACTCAATGTGGGCCGAGATCCAGATTCCCTCAAGGAGATAGCCAGTGAGGGCCAGGAAAGAACTGCTGGTGATCCTAAGTCTTTTCTTCAGGCAGAGGAAGGTTCAGCAGAATTATCTGATATGCTAGCTACTCCTACTTTGCCTGCTGTAGGCGAGCATGAGGATGGTGCATCATGGACAGCTTATGTGAATGAACATGAAACTACTTTCCTAAAACCCTGCCTGGACATTAGTCATAGTGAAGATGATGGCATTGACTTGGTAAGGAATAACCAGCTTTTAGTGAGTGAAACTTTGGCTGAGACATCTTCAGTGAAAACTGACAGCTTTTCAGGTGGCAAACTATTTAGTGTGGAAATGACAAAAGAGGTGAATCCAGGCTTAGAAGACACTTTCTGGACAAATACAGATCCACGTGGAAAGGTAGACACCAGAGGTCCTAAGCTCAAGGAGTCCTTCAATGAAATTGAATGTCTTAAGCCATTAGGACAACCTGATAATGAAGCTGTAAAAAAGACTGAGATAGAAATTAGACAAGATTTAGAATGTACAAATGGGCAACGAGAAAAAATTACTGATAGTTGTCCCCAGAAATTTGATGTAGAATTTAATAGAGTTGATATGGTTAATGAGACAGTTGGAAGAGATTTCAAGAATATGAGCAGCTCTACAGTTCTAGAACATAATAGACCTGAAATGCAAATTTTGTGTGCAAAAAAAACTTTGTGTTCCCTGTGTCTGGATCCTGAAGAAACATGTGAGGATAAGGGGGGCATAAAATGCATACAGGAAAGTGATATGGCAAGTATAATAGAAACTGCTAACATTCAAGTCAAAGACAAATTTTCTACAGAGATTGGAAAACATTTAATTCGGATCCTACATTTAATTCTGATGCCTGGGGGTTTTCTAGCCAGTCAAGTAGTTATGATTCCTGTCCCTTTCCTCCCACACAACACTCTCTAGAAGGAAACTTGGATAATCTATGGCCAAGTTTCATACAAGATTTAGGAGAATTAAATAATAGCTGGGGAACTGAATGTGTAATGACCAGTCAGCAGAATCAGGAAGTGGCTTTACAGCAAGGATCATCTGGGGAAGAAACAAACATTAGCACCTGTGGATCAAACAAGATAAGTAGGCCACTGATTCTGTTCCAAATGGAAAACTCTGGAAATGCTAGCACCAAAAATTTCACTAGCCCCAAAGAAAATGAGACCAACAACTCAGATTTATCTGAAGATGAAATTGCTAACCGGACATATGGATTGTTATACCAAGAAACTGAGGCTGATAAAGAAGAGGTACCTACCCTATTATATAGCATAGTTTAGAAAAGAGAGATTCCCTAGGTGATATTTACCTTTGTATAAAATATGAATTTTATGAACAGCTGTCCTTATCTTTCTTTTGCTAAGTAGTCATGCATTCATGGCACAATTCAACCATATAATTATGCTCGGTTGACCACAAAAAGGTTGACTGTTGAATATGCCATCTTACTTTGTACCACATCTTGTTTTGGAATGTTGCGTTTAGATAGTTTATGTTGCTGGCATCTTTTCCAATTATCAAAGTGTATCACTGTGCTTTCTTTTTATTTTTTTTTAAATTTTATTGTTATTCTTTCCCTTCACTTTAAAAGATGTATATGTTTGGGCCATGCACAATTAAGACTTTGATATTAAAATCTGTCTTCTAATTTTTAATTTGGCCTAGGCATCAAGCAACACTTTTAATGGATTTGCACAGGTAAGGAGTAACTTTATTTTATTTATATATCTATTTATATAAAATATTTTGTAGCCATCCTTCTTAAACACAACTCTGGGAGCTCACAACAACAATAAAACCCTAGATTACATTTAAAAAAAACCCACTTCAGTAATCCACCCAAGGCTTCCTTACTCTATCTCAGAGTAAAAGGTCAGGTCTTGATGACCTCCCAGAAGACTAAAAGTGTTGAGGGCTGCTGCATAACTGGAAAAAGGGTACACTATAAAGTAGGGGAAAGCCATGGAAAAGCAATTTTCTGAAGTCCTCTAGATAGCAATATTTCAGGGAACAGATCTGGAGCATGCTTATTGTATCTTATCCAGCAGATACTGTCAAAGACAAACATTTTGCAATCAGTCCATTCCTGTGTCCTGTAGGGCTGTAAACATGATACCAGGATCTTTAATTTTACTTGGAAGGAAACTGGCAGCCAGTGCTGCTTGAGCAACACATGGGCAAATCTTGAAGCACCCAGCACTACATGTGCCCATATTCTGGACCACTTGAAGCTATAGGGTAGTCATCAAGGGCAGTCTAATGCAAAAGTATTGGAGTAATACAAAGATGGAAATAACTTAAGACATGAGTAACAGTAAGTAAGGCTTCTCAATCCACGAAAGGATAAAATTTGCACTCAAGTTGAATCTATGCAAAGCCTTTTCCAGTCATGGCTGCCAACTACTTATTGATCAGGACCCATGAAAGCAGGAGGACACTCAAATTGTACACAAGGTCAGTCCAAGAAAGTGCTACCTCATCAGAGTAAAACATGAATATCACCAAACCCTGGGGGGACAGACGATCCAAAAGACATTCTATCTTGTCAGGGTTGAATTGATGTTAGTTTCTCCCTATCCAGACCCACACAGATTCCAGGCATTTGGTCAGCACTGTAGTAGAATCCTTTGCCCTACCAGGAATAGAGATATGTATCCTGTGCCATCAAGTGACTTCAGTAATTTCATGTATATGTTAAAGAGGACAGGTGAGCGACAGGGTCTAAGGGTTTGGTCTCTCCCCCATAACACTGACCAGAACCAGCTGTGGAGAAAGGAGAACACCACAAAACAGTGCCTACCTAACTCCAGCAAGTGGGATCTATAGATGATGAAGTTGTAGGCCAATTTCACCAGAAGGCAGTGGGTTATCAAATCCACAATGTAATGACAAATTCAATCCACATCTAGATGTCAGTAGTTTATTAGGTATAGAGGATCTGAAGTAAGTTGGATCTAAAGTAAGTTCCCTTACTGCACCTGTGAGGAGCTCATTAAGGCCATGCCTTTTCCTGTACTTGTACAACAGTCTCAAAAAAATCTGGATGAAGAAACAGTAGAGAAGCAACAATGGTCTGCCTTCATGCTTCATAGATCCCTTATAAATGAAAAAGCAATTCAAAGTACTACTCAAAAAATGTTAGTGTAAGAATGGTGTAATAATGAATGACATTGAATGAAATTTGCTATTTAATAAGAAAATAGAACAGAAAAGTTTTAATGTCCAACCTTTATAATAATAATTCAGAATGCCTCATTTGATTACAAAGTCAGTTTGTTTCTAAAAGGAATGTTTTTGCAAATCTCAACCCCCAGATTCCATATTAGAAGCTTGCTTAACTCACTAAGAACTATGTAAAAAATGTCAATTATCAAATGTTGGGAAAATATTAAATAAGAAGACAAAATTAGAGTTGCATGTATTGGGGAATAGTTTTTTATATTGTACATATATTTTAGAAGGTTTTTAAATGCTGATGCTTAAATGATTCTCTAGATGTATTCTTTCTATACAATCCCAGGATTGTTTTCATTGTTTTCATTGCAGCCAAGTCAGGACATTATAAATAGTAAGGTATGTTGTTGCTTTTTGTATCAATTTGTATTAACCTCACTTTCTAATTGTTTTTGGAAATTGCCATTTTAAATCTATTAGGGACTTTCAGAACAATAAGTTTGGAAAATATTGATAGAGGATGTGTTCAACAAAGAAAATTAATTTTAAGCCTAATAGCTTAAAGAATTTAGTACAAAGTTAAATAAAACTTTGCTGTAAAAAAGTTATAAATGGACTAAAGTTTAGACACATTTTGAATATTTACTTTTATTGTAATTTTTTCTCTATCCTAGGTCATAACAAAGAGAAATGATGATTACAGAAACTTGAGACTAAAGATTCTTAGCAGAAGAAAAAAAAATATAAGCCTGTGCGTCATGTCAGTTAATTTTGGGACTTAATGACACATATGACAAAACGACACAACATTATAACATCAGTAATATTAAAGAAATATTTGAAGAGTAGAGCCAGACGTTAGTAACTATGATACAGTAATTCCAGTAATGATGCTGCTTTTATGGATAGACTATGTTTAAAAGATATCAGTGAAGGAATCAAAGATATGAAACAAATTTTATCTGACAAAACAATATTGAAACTATAAATGACATGCAAAAAGAATCATTTTGGAAAAGAATATTCAAAAAAAACTTTGTAAAATTTTAAAATTTAAAAGACAACCATAAATGATAAACTAAGAAAATAAGAAAAAGAAAATGTTTTGTTATTGGATCTACAAAAGACGCTAATTAAAGCCTTGAAGAAATATGTGTGATGGGATGAAGTATTGAAGAGAAATCAAACCAGATTTAGGAAATTGTGTGAAACATCAAGCTTTATTTGTCTGTTTTTCCCAATTGAAGGCTGAAGAAGCAGCTCCATCTTTGGAAATCCAGGCAGAGGAAGACATCAATATTGCTGTCTCTGATACCAAGCCAGAAGCACAGGCTTTGGAGATTGATAAGTCCACAGCTGAAACTGTGGTGAGTAATTGGTAAAGTGATTTTAAAATTGATTATCACCCAATTATTATAGACAGTCAGTAGAGAAAAATCTTCATTTGGGTCTTTGCTGTTTGATGAGAGGATGGAACCTGTCCCACCAAGACCAATGTTCAAATCTCATACTAAGCATCAGGGGCACTGGGATAGGATAAAAAAGTCAAGATGGTGGGCAAAACACATAATCAAAGCCACATATAAACATGTGTAAAATTTGCTTTTACTTTTGTTTTATGCTTCACAGTTGCTAGGATTTATAGTTGCACTGAAAGACAAACGGAAACATTAATATTATTTGCAAGGGATTATATTAACATTCTCTGAGAATTAAAAGAAGTGATTTTTCTTACATTAACATAAAACATCAAAATCATTTCACAATATAAAATTCCCTTTACTTCCTACATTGCTCACCATTCTTTTGTTTTTAATCCATAGCATGTTGCAATTATGACAACTGCATAACATATCTCCTTATTTGCATGTCATGGTTGTGGTTGGTTGTAGTTAGTACTTTAATCACTAGGAAATATCAGGATTGTAAAATAAATTAGAATGTGTAAATCAATTCCAATTTGTAGTGGAAGTGTAATCAATGAATCTCCAGGGAGCCGTGGAGCCTGGTGAGAGGTGAGAGCTGCAAAGGTTTTGACAGCAGCGGCAAAGGTGCTGGACAGCGAAAGAATTTGTGAAAAGGAAACCAGAAAATAATAAGATCTGAATAAAGCTGGAAGGGGCAAAATAGAAGAGATATATAAGAGAAACTTTGAGCTTTTTGGTGTTACGTAGTCTATGAATAGAAAATAAAATAAAAATAGAGACTTGGAAACTTTGAAACTATGGTTAATAGCTAAGATGAATGGAATCTCTATAAGAACAAAGATTTTGCAATATAGAGTGTGACAATTAGAAGAGAGAGTCATCTGTTGAACACCTGTTGGACAGTAATTGGTAGTGTCAAAAAAAATCCTTATTGACTATTGAATATAGTTACTATCAAGTATCAATATAAGTTATATCTACTGTTAAAATTGCTATGTAGGATATTAGAATAAGATAGCCTAATTATATTTTGGTGATATTGCTGAGAATATTACAATTACTATAATTAATAATTTTATAAGGATAAAAATAAGATTAAGGAATTATTTAGCAACATTGATATTGGGATATTCTTATTGTTGTTCTTTGATTGTTGATTCCCTACCTAAGGCCTAAATCTCTCCTCCCCTCCACTGAATAAAGGGAACAAAGGAGCAAAAGAAAAATAGTTAAAGAATACTATCAATAGATGATTGGTTAATGCCCACATAAAGATAAAAAATATAAATTAACAGTGGAGGAACAAAGAGGTGGAAGTCATAAGTGGGATATTTTGTTAAACAATAATTTTTGAAAAAGTGTTTAATATGGCAAGCAACCCAGAATTGACAAAATAGGAGTGGGCTTCATGATGTCTTCTAGCCCTTCGACACAAAAATTGATTAAAGATATGATCCAGAGGGAACGATCCAACCCTATAAGGATCGCCGAATAATGATGCAGAACATGCAAGAAGTTATGTAAAAAAATTAAGAAGCCATGTTAAGAAATCATGAAGACTTTAAAAAGATTGATGTTATAAGAAATGACACAAGCAAATTAAAAGAAAAGATGCAATTGATAGATGGGAAGTTTGAAGCCTTCCAGGTACAAATTACTAAAAATGAGCAGAAACTAGTAGAAGTAGAAGAAAGACTCTCCAAAGAAGAAAAGAAGCTTGTGGAGATAAATGAGAAACTAACCCTGGTTAACAAGGAATTAGAAACATCAGTAATCATCTTAGAAGCTGAGAGAGCTGCCCAATATCTTCGGCTCCAAAATATAACAGAAGAAAAAGAAGAAGAATTACCAGAAAACATGGCCGAATTATTGGTGGGAGCTTTAGAGACTGAGAAATGGTCTCAGAAATGGATGAGATATACAGGGTCACCATCTCCCCAAAGAAGTTCACATAAAATTTACTAAAAAATTGATCAGGGACAAAATCTTAACATCGAACATGCAATGAGCAACTTGAATACAAAGGAAAACAAATAATAGTTTTAAAACAGGTTCCAAAAAGAATGAGGGATTTAAGGAGAAATTACCAGTTTTTAATGATGAGATTAAACAAAAATAACATCAATTTTAAATGGCTAACAGCAGAAGGTATAATGGAACTTGGAAGGACAAAAGATATAAGCTCAACACCATTGAAAAGGCTGAAGATTTTTACAAGCAACACTGTGATATTGAAGAAGACTTAGGAGACCAAGGAGAAGAAAGCGATATAACAGAAGGCAGAAACTCAGAACAAGCAATAGAAGAAAAAGAAAAACCACAAGAAATGGAAAGACTCAAGAGAAGAGGAGAAGGAGATAAGGTAGAATACTATGGAAGGAAATATATAGAGCCAAAGGAATCTAGAATTACGAGAAATACGAGAACAAGATACAATTAAGAAAACAGATGAGGAGACTTTCCAGTTGTGGCGCCGCAGCAGTGTGGGGAGAGAAGAGCAAGTTTTGCTCTCTTATCCCCAATCTGCATGCTTGGAGGCCCCGGTGAAGGGTGCGTAGACCCCAGAGGGGAAGACGAAGGTGTGGGGAAGCCCAAGAAGAAGTTTGATGGTGGTGATGGTCGGCAGCTTCGAGGGAGACCTCATTTACTCCTGTGTGTGAGAGATCGGCCATCTCAATGGCAGACTGAAGCCGTGGTACTCTCACACAATAAGGAAGATACCAAAGTGTGAACAGCATTTTTGACCTCAACAGCAGATTGGGCAGATAGTGGAGAAGGCCAAAAGTGAAAGTCCAGGAGAGGAAACAGCAGAGGAAAAACGACAGAACTGTGAGTCTTAAAATAGTGGACGAAAGTCTGATCGAAAAATGGTGATCCAGTGGTGGAAGCAAGGAACTTTTAAGATAGAGAACTGGAGCCGATCTATTTGAGGACGGAAGATTGACTGATACTTTAGATTTGTTCTGATTAACTTGGAGCTGATTAAAACAGAGGGTTCAGAAATTTGGAATTTAACTTGATGGATTTGTGATTTGAAGATGAAGAACAGTGAAAGGAAGAGACAGGACTGGACTTAGGAGCAGAAGTGACCATTTGAGACTGCGTAGAGAGAAGAGAAGCTTAGGGAGAAGAGAAACTAATGCAATAAACTGTGACTAAACAGAATGTGAACGGAAAATAACTGAACAATAACTGAGTTATACCTAAAAAACAATTAATGAAATAATATCTTGATTAAGGTTTGATTGAATTTATTAGGCATTTAAAAATTTAAATGATATGAAATTGTGAGAAGATTAATGAATTGTCATATGGATGATTATTGATTGATTATTACTATCTAATTAACTCTATATATTTATATTTATATTTATCACTTGCTTAAAATAAATTAAATTCTAATGTTAAGGATAAATAATATAGTTGATACAATATAATACAATATAGCTAAATAAGAATAACCTATTGTATCTATTCTTTGCCCTATTCTATTTTATCTTCTGTTTTTCTTTTCTTCTTTTTACTTATATTTTTCTTCTCCCCCTTTTCCTCTTATCTTCTTTATTGGTGAGCTACCTATATTAACTTTAATAAAAGATAGAATTAGTCCTAATAATATAGATACATAACATGCTAGATCTGTGGAAAGATATATATTAAGGGGAGTTATTGAATAGAATTGATAATGAAGATAAGACTAAATAGTTAATGGTAAAGTGGGAAGAAATTTCTCATAAAATTAAGAATATGCATTACAACAATGACTTTGAAAGGGAGAAAACTGATTTCAGGCTCATCAGTGTCCATCGCTTCTCCAGCAGGCCAAAAAACAATAGACAGAATGTTAAACATGGGAAAAGCAAGCAACATCACTAATATGCAAATGATGCAAGCAACATTGTCAGCCATCCAAGAAACTATGCTTAAAATGCAGGAGACAGTTATAAATAATCATACAGATTTAAAGACAGAAATGAGAGAGATGAAGGGTAATATTCAAAAACTGAATGAGAAGATAGAAATGATTCAACAGTTGATAGAGAAGAATGAACAAAAAATAAAGAATATAGAAATCAAAGCCGAACAAACAGATAAGAGATTGGAAGGGATGGACAGAAAAGTAACAGAGATGAATAGAGACTTGGAAGATTTGATAATTCACCTTGAAATGGAACGTGCAGCATTTTATCTGTGGTTCCAGAACATACTTGAATCTCAGGATGAAGATCTAGAAAACATAATGTTGCAATTAATAGCAGAAGCATTGCAGAGGGATCAACAAGAGATCGTAAAAAAAACTAGATGAGTTCTTTTGAATCCACACAAATTATGCAAGACAAAATAAGTTGCCAAGGGAGGTCCATATTAGGTTCGCCAGAAAAAACATGAGACATTGTTTATAGAATTACAAAGGATGAGCCAATGGTGTTCAAAGAAAAAGAGATTACGACCCTAGGACAGATCCCGAGGCGGGTGAGAGAGTTAAGGAAGGATTATAGATCTCTGGCGATACTTCTGAACAAACAAAATATCTAGTTCCAATGGCTGGTGCCAGAAGGAATGCTGGTGATGTGGCAAGAAAGAAGAGTAAAAATTGATAACATCGAAAAGGCACAAGAATTCTACAATCAGCTAGTAGAAATGGAAGAGGAAGGGAGCAGCAAAGAAGAGTTGGAAAGTAAGAGTCAGGAGGATCAACAGGAAGATCATCAACAAGGAATATGGGAGATGGACCAAGAAGAAAAAGGTAAAGAAGAGAGAGAACATCCAAGAAGAGAGGGACTAAGAGCAAGACCACTAAGAGAAACAAGAACCAACAGAAGATTTAGGTAAACCTATAATTGATAATGGATGAAGAAATCAAAATACTTTTGATAAACATCAACGGATTGAACTCCCAGATTAAGAGAAAACAAATACTGACCAAATTAACAAAACAAAATGTTGACATAATATGCCTACAGAAGGTACAAATCCAAACACAGAAAATGTCTAGAATATCCCAAATCAGGCATAGTTTTTATAGCATTGGCAGATCAAAAGAAAAGGGAGGTAGCAATTTATATTTAAAAGGGGATAAATGCAAAACAAGTATATGTAGATGAACAAGGCAGAATTTTAATGATACAAATAAACATATATCAAAAACAATTACTACTGGTGGGGATTTATGCCCCCAATGATAACCAAAAGGAGTTCTACAAGAGATTACATGATAAAATAATTAGTGTAGGTGAAGAAAATATTTGTTTAATAGGGGATTTTAATGCCATTGTAGAAGTAGAAAAGGATTGTGTTAGTACTGAAGAAATTAGGAAGAAAAAAAAGAATATTACCAAAAACTTTCTTTGATTTAAAGAAAGAAATTAATCTGGAAGATATTTGGCAGAAGAGGAACCCAAATGAGAAGAATTACACATTTTACTCCAGTCCACAAAAATCGTGATCCAGAATTGATATGGTGTGGTTGAATGGGGCAATTGAGAAAGATATCACTGCAGTAGAAATAATGCCCAATAAATGGGCCAACCATGATCTGGTGGAAATTAGAAACTTAATAAAAACATATTTAAAAGAAAAGAAAACAGATGAAGAAAATGGGATCTGTTCAATAAATATCAACAGACTCAATTCACCAATAAAACATCAAAAAATATTAGATAAACTACAAAAATTGAAAACCCAAATGATTGCTTTGCAAGAAGTCCATATAAGAAATGATCAAAAACAGCTACTAGAACAACCTAAGCTAAGGAATCTGTTTTTATCAATAGATAAGG